>OY740802.1:28471452-28566452 GCA_963514005.1 Raja brachyura
GCACCCCCTCCCCGTGCACCCCCTCCCCAAAACGCACACCTCCAGACTCAGGAAGTTTCTACCCGGCTGTTATCAGGCCACTGACCCATCTTATCAACAACAAGTGATAGCGTGCCAGAGCTACAATCTATCTCATTGGAGACAGAGGGTCTCCAATGTCTTAAGGCCTTAAAGTCTATATTTAATCAGACTTACTGGACTTTATCTTGCACTAAAAGTATCAAGATTACCAAGTATCTGTACACCGAGGACGGCTTGATTGTAATGGTGTGTGGGCATGGGTGGGACAATTACTGGAGAAATACAGAGGGCGATTGGGGAGGGGCAGGGTCCTGGGGGGGGGGGGGGGCGGGGCAAGGTCCTGGGGGGGAGGGGCAGGGTCCTGGGGGGGAGGGGCAGGGTCCTGGGGGGGGGGGGAGCAATCAATAGACAGAATTGGAGTATACTGAGAAGGGCATGGAGACTGGATGATTTTCCCCAGGGCTAGAGAAATGTAGATGTGTGCACGATAGTTTAGTTTATTGTCCCATATACAGAGGTACATTAAAAGGCTTTTTTGTTGCATGGTATCCAGTCAGCGAAAAGAATATACATGATCACAATCCAAGCTGTCCACAGTGTACATATACATGGTAAAGGGAATAATGTTTTTAGTGCAAGATAAAGTCCCATTAAAGATGGTCCAAGGGTCTCCAATGAGGTCAAGACTGCTCTCTCGTTGGTGATGGGATGGTTCAGTTTAGTTTAGAGATACAGCGTGGAAACGGGTCCTGTGGCCCACCAGTGATCACCCATACATTAGGTCTATCCTACACACTAGGGACAATTAACCTACAAACATGCACGTCTTTGGCATGTGGGAGGAAACCGGAGCACCCGGAGAAAACCCACGTGGTCACAGGGAGAAGGTACAAACTCCGCACAGACAGCACCCGTTGTCAGGATCAAACTCTGGTTCCTGACGCTGTATGGCCGCAGCTCCACCTCTGCGCTGCCGTGCCACACCAGTTGCCTGATAACAGCTGGGGGGAAAAAAACTGTCCCTGAATCTGGAGGTGTGTGTTTTTAAACTTCTGTACCTCTTGCCTGATGGGAGAGGGGAGAAGACTTGTCCCTTGGCCTTCGACAGGGCCATCGTGTAGTTGTGCCAAAGAAGAGCTGAATGCTTTCACTCACAGAATGGGGCCATTAAAAGCACCAGCAAGTAAGATCAACATGGGCAACTCATGCTGGTGGGTAAGCTGTGAAGAGAACTCATAGGATGGAAGCAGGTGTTGATCAATAAACAGGGCCACATTCCATGACCCACAACTAGTCTGCAATGGCTGTCACTTTAGCTTTTAATTCAATTTATTATTGTTACATGTACCCAGGTACAGTGAAAAGCTTTTTATTGCGTGCTTTCCAGCCAGCGGAAAGGCTATATGTGTATACAATCTCACCGTCCACAATATGCAAATACAGGAGAGAGAGAGAGAGAATAATGTTTAGTGCAAGATGAAGTCCAATTAAAGATAGGACTTCTCCAGTTGTTGGTCGGATGGTTCAGTTGCTTGATGGCAGCTGGGGAGAAACTGTCCCTGAATCTGGAGGTATGTGTTTTCACACTTCTGTACCTCTTGCCTGATGGAAGAGGGGCAAAGAGAGAGTGACCAGAGTGTGACTGGTGGTGTTGCGGAGGCAGCGTGAGGGGTAGCTGCAGCCAATGGGCCGGTTTGCTTCACTAGCTTGCTCTTTGCAGCGATTGTTAGACTGGGCTAGATTGGGCCTAGCACCCGCCAATGCGGAGAGAAGAAATGTTGATCAGTGTGCCTGTTACTCGGATAACAATCCTGAACTGCAGTTTTAGTTTAGTTTTAAGGTACAGCGCGGAAGAAGGTCCCTTGGCCCACCGAGTCTGCGCCGACCAAAGATTCCCGTACACTACACTATCCTACGCACTAGGGACAACTCGGGGTCTTTACCAAAGCCAATCAACCTACAAACCTGCAATTCTGCAATGGAGCACTCGGAGAAAACCCACGCGGTCGCGGGGAGAACGTGCAAACTCCGCAAAGTCAACACGCGTAGTTGGGATTGAACCCGGGTCTCTGGCGCTGTAAGACAGCAAGTCTAATGTTGCGCCACTGTGCCCCCTTCCCACCCCCCCCCCCCCCCAACTGTAGTTGAGTGTGTTGTGTGTTCCTCATGATTGACAAGCATAATGATGTGTACACTTGCTTCAGCATTTTTTAGCAAGGTTACATCTTGGGCTGGTGTGCCAGTGAGTGTGACATGCAGTACTGGAAGAGGCCCTTATAACAGAGATGGCCTCTTAAGTCATACGTCCTACCCTTCCCCCGTGTCAGCCCCGTCAGACGTTCTTTCCGGGTATACTTATGTAATTTGTTCAGGAAGGGGAGAAAGTTGGAGAGAGGAGGTGTGACCTGAAGAAACAGACATGCTGGCTTTATAAGAGGTGCGGTTTGAGAATGGCAATAATTCGATGAGATAACGTTCCTCTTTATTTTTGAAACTCGATGCATGTAACGCGATGCATGTAAGCATTTTACACATGTTAAGTGTTTTATATTGTAGACACGAGAAGCTGCAGTTGCTGGTTTACAAAAAAAACAGACAGTGTGTTGGAGTAACTCAGTGGGCCAGGCAGCATCTCTGGAGAACAGGGAATAGGTGACGTTTCAGGTCTGGAAAAGGAACCTGACCCGAAACGTTGCCAGTCCGTGTTCTCCAGAGATGCTGAAACACAGAATTGCAGAAACAAGAGACAAAATGCTGGAGTAACTTTACTGCTGCACTTTGAGTATATGTTCTCTCCAGAGATGCTGCCTGTCTCGCTGAGTTACTCCAGGACTTTGTGTCATGTTGTATTACTGAAAGAAAGTGCCTTTGCTTTCCTCTTTGGTTGCGACATTGGGTCTGATGCATCTGTGATTGGTATGCGAGTATTTATTACATGATTGCTTCTGGGTTGCATGAAAACATTTACTGGAAGCAAGCTGTGGATTCAATGCCTGCAGTGTCTTTACCAACAGCACTGCAGTTGTTGTTTACTGTCGAGTTTTGGACACTGTACGGTGAAATCATTCTGAAGAAGCTGAACAGAATGCTGGCAGTTCTGTGTGTGGCCATTATCAGTTTAGTTGGAGGAAGGGTCCCAACTTGTCATATGTCCCAGGCAGAACAATGAAATTCTTACTTGCAGCAGCACGACAGAATATGTAAACATAGCACTCTGTAAACAATATAGTAAACAGGCACACATTTGGAGGTTGCAGTGTGTAATAGCCTGGTGGTTGTAGGGAAGACACGCTTCCAAAACCTGAATGTTACAGTAACCCCAACGTTCTCCACAGATGCTGCCTGACCAGCTGAGTTCCTCCAGAATTTTGTTTTTTGATCATTTACCAACTAACAGATTATTGAAGATAGACACAAAAGGCAGGAGTAACTCAGCTAGACAGGCAGCATCTCTGGAGAGAAGGAATGGGTGACGTTTCGGGTCGAGACCCGTGTTCAGTCTCGACCCAAAACATCACACATTCCTTCTTTCCAGAGATGCTGCCTGTCCCGCTGAGTTACTCCAGCTTTTTGTGTCTATCTTCGGTTTAAACCAGCATCTGCAGTTGCTTCCTACACAGGTTATTGAAGGTTTAAACTAGAGAATGGTCCTCCAGCATTGCTATTGTTTTGGTCTGTTAGGATTTTATAAAGCTCACAATAGTCAAAAACAGCTTCTTCCTCTTGAACCATACTGCACAACCCTACTCCAGCAACTGTACTGTGGATTTTTATGTAGAACACAGTGTGCTGAGTAACTTAGCGGATCAGTCAGCATCTCGGGAAGACATGGATAGGTGACGTTTCAGGCCTGGATCGCTCTGAGTCTGACTTGAAACATAACCTATCCATGTCCTCCAGAGATGCTGCCTGACACGCTGAGTCACCCCAGCACCATGCGTTCCCCATGACATTCCAGCCTCTGCTGTCCTTTGTATCTCATCCTCGTGGGTAGCACTCCGTGCAGCCCCCACCACTGATTTTTCGGCGACTGGTGCTCCTGCACCTCCATTAATCCGGACGAACACACTTGAAATTCTCTCCCCCGCCCACCCCCCGTCCCCTGAAAAGGTGGCACTGAGGCCGGACTTCCGCACTGTTTGGAAGTTGCCTGAGACCGGATCTCTGGAACACCGGCCCAGCCAGAGCTGACAGATCCGCTCCCATAGACGACTTCCGAGGCCGACTTTGTGAGCCGGTATCTCGGCCCTTGGGTGGCCCAACGGATTATCCAGGAAGGTGCTGGGACCAAGGGTGCCGGAAAGTTGGTGGTGGGCCTGTAGGTCGGTTTGTCCTTCTATGTCTGGTTACACTGAGTATTACTGATAATAACATGATATTATTGATGGTTGCAGGTTTATGTATAGTGTGCCTATACTAGTAAAGAACGTCATTGTTCCATTCCAGGTGCATTTGACAATGAAACGCTCTTGACTCTTGATAGTCAAAGTCACTTAGTCAGCTGGACCTGGCATGGTGATTCCAGGGCACTCTCTGATCAAGCTAAAGATGATGTGACCTGGGAGAACAACCCATTTGGCAGCTTCATTGATTAGATTATCTTTTTAGTGATTTCACTGAAAGGCTTCGGTTAAGTTGTGAATTTATTCTTCTGAACGTCCACTGGTCCTCGATTCTCCCACTCTGGGCAAGGGATTCTGTGCATCTACCCGATTTATTCCCCTCATGATTTTATGCACCTTTATAAGATCTCCCCTCATCCTCCTGCGCTCCATGGAATAGAGACTCAGCCTACTCAACCTCTCCCTATAGCTCACACCCTCTAATCCTCGCAACATCCTCGTAAATCTTCTCTGAACCATTTCAAGCTTGACAATATCTTCCCTATAACATGGTGCCCAGAACTGAACACAATACTCTAAATGTGGTCTCACCAACGTCTTATACAACTGCTACATGACCTCCCAACTTCTATACTCAATACTCTGACTGATGAAGGCCAATGTGCCAAAAGCCTTTGTGACCACTTTATCTACCTGCAACTCGACTTTCAAGGGACCATGCACCTGCACTCCTAGATCCCTCTGCTCTACAACACTCCCCAGAGGCCTACCACGCACTGTGTAGATCCTGCCCTTGTTAGACTTCCCAAAAGGCAACACCCCACCTCTCATTTAAAGGATGGCATGTGTATGCGTCGCACTCCCTCAAGACTGCGGTGTTGGCCTTGTTCATAATGCTCTCGTCTCCGGAGCAGCCTTTGGCCTTCTGACTCCGAATCAAGGGAGCTACAGCTGACTCTTACATAACTGCCCTTCATTCGATGCATTTGCTGGGAAGTCGCCCAGTTTTTACCATGAGGTGTTGTCGAAGTGTCAGTGTTTAGTTTGGACGGTCTCTGGGCTCATGTAGTCACCAAGCATTCCTGGCCGAAACAGTTCTCCTGTTTTTCACGCGGCCTCGGCAAGGCCACCAGCACAATCAAGGACCAGTCTCACCCTGGCCACTCCCACTTCTCCCCTCTCCCATCAGGCAAGAGGTACAGAAATATGAAATTGCCCACCTCCAGATTCTGGGACAGTTTCTTCCCAGCTGCCAACAGGCATCTGAACCATCCTATCAACAACTAGAGAACGGTCCTGACCTACCACTTACCTTATTGGAGACCTTCGTATCGTATAGTCTTTTCGCTGACTGGATTGCACATGACCAAAAAGCTTTTCATTGTACCTCAGTACATGTGATAATAATCAATTGAACCATGCTAACAGCTAAAGTGACAGCCATTGCAGGCTAGTTGTGGGTGGTGGCAAGTGGCCCTGTTTATTGATCGACACCTGTCGGCTGCTTCCATCGTTTGAGGCCTCTTCACAGCTTATCCACTGGCAGAAAGTAAACTAACTAATCCGGCACGCTTGATACTTTAGGGTAAGTCGCAGGCAGATTTTCCTGATTACTAGATGCTAATCCATTTAATACAACAACACTTCCTCTAGTTTTCCACACGCAAGCTGGAGGAACAGGGCCTTGGTGTTTTAGAAGGGAACATAGGAAGCAACACCGGTGAGCCAGAGGCTGAATAATGGATTCCCAAGCAATAGGACAGTTTATCATTTGACTTCCATTGCAGTGTGCTCTTTAAACAGATGGCTGAGCAATAAGCTTTGCAGTGGGATAGACCATCAATAAGTCACCCTGCCAGTCCTGTCATCCACTAACTCATTGATTGAATCAAAGGCATAAAGTTGTACATGAAAGGTCCACCACCGATTTTCTGGCACCCTTGGTTCCAGATCCTTGCTGGTTATCCATTTTGCTGGACCAACCGAGGTCACGCAACAATTTTACAATACACCTCTGACCCACTAATTTTAATTCATAAGTTATAGGAGCAAAATTAGCCCGTTCGGCCCTTCAAGTCTACTTCTCCATTCAATCGTGGCTATTCTATCATTCTATCTATTCTCACAACCCCATTCTCCTGCCTTCTCCCCATAACCCCTGGCACCAATGAAGAATCTGTCAATCTCCACCTTACAAATATCCATTGTCTTACACAGCCGTCTGTGACAATGAATTCCACAAATCACCGTCCTCTGACCAAAGAAATTCCTCCTCATCTCCTTTCTAAAGGCACGTCCTTCTGTTTTGAAGCTGTGGTCTCTGGTCCTAGATTGTCCCACCAGTGGAAACGCCCTCTCCACATTCATGTGTCTGCACCATGGACAGCTAGAAACTTGAATAAAACAAATATCAAAGGTAAATTTGTTGGTGAAACATTGCCTATTTCCTTCGCTCCATAGATGCTGCCTCACCCGCTGAGTTTCTCCAGCATTTTTGTCTACCTTCAAAGGTAAATTAAATGTGCTTATGTTCGACTCCATGACCGTCACTTGGTCCTTGCTTCCTTGCTTAGAAGCCGTAGCTAGGGGTTAAATGTAGGCAAAATAAGCTAAGCATTGTAGAAAACTGAGGGATCTCCACCAACAACTGCAGATGTAAACAAATAACTCCATCGGGGAGCGGCGCCACAGGCAGCGCCATCTGTGGCCGCCCAGGGAATTTCAAGTGTGCTCTCGAAATGTTGTCTAGATTAAAGGAGGTGCCGGACCCTCAGTTGCTGGAAAATCGGTGGTGGACCTGTAATGGAAATGGGCTCATCAGGTCCAATAGACAATAGACAATAGGCGCAGGAGTAGTCCATTTGGCCCTTCGATCAGCCATTCAATATGATCATGGCTGATCATCCACAATCAGTACCCCGTTCCTGCCTTCTCCCCATATCCCCTGACTCCGCTATCTTTAAGAGCCCTATGTAGCTCTCTCTTGAAAGCATCCAGAGAACCTGCCTCCACCGCCCTCTGAGGCAGAGAATTCCACAGACTCGCCACTCTCTGTGAGAAAAAGTGTTTCCTCGACTCCGTTCTAAATGGCTTACTCCTTATTCTTAAACTGTGGCCCCTGGTTCCGGACTCCCCCAACATCGGGAACATGTTTCCTGCCTCTAGCTGGTCCAAACCCTTAACAATCTTATATATTTCAATGAGATCTCCTCTCATCCTTCTAAACACCAGAGTGTACAAGCCCAGCTGCTCCATTCTCTTAGCATATGACAGTCCCGCCATCCCGGGAATTAACCTTGTAAACCTACGCTGCACTCCCTCAATAGCAAGAATGTCCTTCCTCAAATTAGGGGGCCAAAACTGCACACAATACTCCAGGTGTGGTCTCGCTAGGGCTCTGTACAACTGCACAGTGACCTACGTCCACCCATGTACACTACCTTTACATAATCCCACATTTTTATTGCGTTGTTCCCAACGACGCCTCACATTGGGGTAATTCACTGCAGCCAGTTAAGGCACAACCCACAGATCACCAGTAGACACGGAGGACACAGGTTTAAGCTGAGGCGGGAAAGATTTAATAGATACCTGAGGGGTAGCCTTTTACACAATGTTCTATAGATTCAGGATCAGTTCCTGTGGATTGGAGGGTAGCTAATGTTATCTCACTTTTTCAGAAAGGAGGGAGAGAGAAAATAGGGAATTATAGACCAGTCAGCCTGACATCGGTGGTGAGGAAGATGCTGGAGTCAATTATAAAAGATGAAATAGCGGCACATTTGGATAGCAGTAACAGGATCGGTCCGAGTCAGCATGGATTTGCGAAGGGGAAATCATGCTTGACTATTTTTCTGGAATTTTTTGAGGTTGTAACTAGGAAAATGGACAAGGGAGATCCAGTGGACGTAGTGTGCCTGGACATTCAGAAAGCCTTTGATAAGGTCCCACATAGGAGATTAGTGGGCAAAATTAGAGCACATGGTATTGAGGGTAGAGTGCTGACATGGATAGAAAATTGGTTGGCAGACAGGAAGCAAGGAGTAGGGATTAACGGGTCCCTTTCAGAATGGAAGGCAGTGATTAGTGGGGTACTGCAAGGCTCGGTGCTGGGACCGCAGCTATTTACAATATACATTCATGTTTAGGTGAAGGGATTAAAAGTAACATTAGCAAATTTGCAGATGACACAATGCTGAGTGGCAGTGTGAACTGTGAGGAGGATGCAGGGTGACTTGGACAGGTTGGGTGTGCGGGCAGATGCAGTTTAATGCGGATAAATGTCAGGTTATCCACTTTGGTGGCAAGAACAGGAAGGGAGATTATTATCTGAATGGTGTCAAGTTGGGAAAAGGGGAAGTACAATGGGATCTGGGTGTCCTTGTTCACCAGTCACTGAAAGTAAGCATGCAGGTACAACAGGCACGGATGAAAGCTAATGACATGTTGGCCTTCATAACCAGAGGAGTTGAGTATAGGAGCAAAGAGGTCCTACTGCGGTTGTACAGGGCCCTACAGAGACCACACCTGAGTATTGTGTGCAGTTTTGGTCTCCAAATTTGAGGAAGGACATTCTTGCTATTGAGGGAGTGCAGCGTAGGTTCACTAAGTTAATTCCCAGGATGGCTGGACTGTCATTGTTGAAAGAATGTTTTTCTGATGTTGGGGAAGTGCAGAACCAGGGGCCACAATTTAAGAATAAGGGGTAGGCCATTTAGAACAGATATAAGGCCATTTTTTATCACCCACAGTTGTGAATCTGTGGAATTCTCTGTCTCAGAAGGCAGTGGAGGCCGATTCTCTGGGTGCTTTCAAGAGAGAGTTAGGTAGAACTCTTAAAGATAGCGGAGTCAAGGGATATGGGGAGAAGGCAGGAACGGGCTACTGATTGTGGATGATCAGCCATGATCACAGTTGAACGACGATGCTGGCTTGAAGGGCCAAATGGCCTACTCCCGCACCTATTGTCTATTGGTGGGTGTGCAGAGGAGGTGGTTGAGGCAGGTACTATTGCAACATTAAAAAAAACATTTAGACAGGTGCATGGATAGGGTTGGTTTAGAGGGATACTGGCCAAACGCAGGCAGGTGGGACCAGTGTAGATGGGGCATGTTGGTCGCGGTGGGCAAGTTAAGTCTCTGGAATTCTCTGCCTCAGAAGATAGTTGAGGCCAGTTCATTGGCTATATTTAAGAGGGAGTTAGATGTGGCCCTTATGGCTAAAGGGATCAGGGGGTATGGAGAGAAGGCAGGTACAGGATACTGAGTTGAATGATCAGCCATGATCATATTGAATGGCGGTGCAGGCTCGAAGGGCCGAATGGCCTACTCCTGCACCTATTTTCGATGTTTCTATGACTCTTACGCGGGAAGAAACTGGAACACACAGAGGACTCTCTGGAAAATAGCAGGCTCTGCGCTTCAGAGGTTTATGGTAAAGCAGCTGTTGCAGTCTGAGCTTCCATTGTAACACTCCCACCATCGGATAGTGTAAGCCGTGGCTCCTACAGGCAGCTGTTAGTTTTAATGATACATCATAGAAACAAATATGGGCACCAGGCCCCTGGGTCCGTGCCAACCAACAATCATCAGTATACTAGTTCTATCCTGTACCCGAGGAACAATTTACAGAAGCCAATTAACCTACAAACATGTACGTCTTTGGAATGTGGGAGGAAATCGGGGCACCCGGAGAAAACCCACATGGTCACAGGGAGAACGTGCAAACTCCAAACAGACAGCACCTGTGGTCAGGATCCAACCCGGGTCTCTGACACTGTAAGGCAGCAACTCTACCGCTGCACCACTGACTAGAAGACCAGCCCTCATGACTAGGAATTATTAACGTTCAATATCGTGAGCCTTCAGTGCATGGACGGGCAGCTGTCTTGTCATTCTCACAAGTGTTGTCAGGAGTGGGCACAGAGTAATGTAAAAAACACTTCAGGCATAGAGAGAGAGAAACAGGCTCTTCAGCCCACTAAGTTGTGATTAAAACACTAATCCTACCCTAACCCGTCTTATCCTCCCTGCAATCCCATCAACGAACCCAGAATCTATCATTCATCTACTGCACAGACTAGGGGCAACTTAAGAGTAGCCAATGAGTTTGAGTTTAGTTTATTGTCATGTGTACCGAGGTACAGTGAAAAGCTTTTGTTGCGTGCTAACCTGTCAGCGGAAATGAATACAGTGAATCGATGAATCGAGCCGTCCGCAGTGTACAGTTAGTTACACGATAAAGGGAATAATGTGAATAACGTTCCGTGCAATCAAGTCCGATCAAAAATAGTCCGAGGGTCTCCATTGAGGTAGATAGTGGTTCAGGACTGCTCCCTCCCTAGTTGTCGGTAGGGTGGTTCAGTTGCCTGAATGAACTGACCAACCCCCGTGTTTGTGGGACATGAGAATAACCCAAACCAGTTACTCTCACTTGGACACGGAGAACGTGCAAACTCCACACAGACAGCACCAGAGGCCAGAACTGAATCCAGGATGCCGGAGTTGTGAGACAGCGACTCCTATTAACCCCTCCCACCCTTTTTGGTTTGCGGGGATAGCACCCTGAGTGCGTCGTGATGTGTGCATTGGTAACTTATGAAGGTCCGTTTGTGCTCTTCCGTACAGGGAATAAAGTGTGTTGAAGATGTCCAAGAGACCTCCTAGTCGACGGGGTATCACGTTCGAAGTGGGTGCTCGTCTTGAAGCTCGGGATAGACTGAAGAAATGGTGAGTGTTGTTCCGCTTAGCTTCTGGAGTCACCGCTGTAGTCAAAACTGCTTTGTGCATGAAATAGATTTGACTCATAGAACGTAGTATCGGCACAGTTGCGCAGCGGTTGACTTGTCTCCTCACAGTGCCTGAAACCCAGGTTACGGAGCTGTCCGCACGGAGTTTGCGCACTCTACCTGTGACTGCGTGGGTTTTCTCCGGGTGCTCCGGTTTTCTCCCACACTCCATAGGCGTACAGGCTTGTAGGTTAGTTGGCTTCTGTAAATTGCAAACTGTCCCGAGTGTGTAGGATAATGTTGGTGTGCGGGGCAGTTGCTGATGGGCATGGACTTGGTGGGCCCACCGGCCCGTTTCCCCGCTGCATCTAAAGAACATAAGCAGTAAAGTGCAGGAACAGGCTCTCAAGCCCACAATGCCTGTGACGGGCATGCGGCCAAGACCAACTCTTATTAGCTTGCATGTGATCCATGTCCCTCCATTCCCTGCGTATCCATGTGCCCATCCAAAATTCTCTTAAATGCCACTAATGTATCGTCCACTACCACCACCCCTGGCACCACGTTCCACCTACTTCCCACCCTGTGTGTAAACAAAAACTCATCTCCCATCTCATCTAAAAGCTATACCCTCTAGTGTTGGTTTAAGAAGGAACTGAAGGAACTGCAGATGCGGGAAAATCGAAGGTAGACAAAAATGCTGGAGAAACTCGGCGGGTGAGGCAGCATCTATGGAGCGAAGGAAATAGGCGACATTTCGGGTCGAGACCCTTCTTCAGACTGATGTGGGGGTGGGGAAAGAAGAAAGGAAGAGGCGGAGACAGTGGGCTGTGGGAGAACTGGGAAAGGGATGGGAAAGAAGGAGAAAGCAGGGACTACCTAAAATTGGAGAAGTCAATGTTCATACCGCTGGGGTGTAAACTGCCCAAGCGACATATGAGGTGCTGCTCCTCCAATTTACGGTGGGCCTCACTCTGGCCATGGAGGAGGCCCAGGACAGAAAGGTCAGATTCGGAATGGGAGGGGGAGTTGAAGTGCTTGGCCACCGCCCCCCCCACCCCCACATCAGTCTGAAGAAGAGTCTCGAACCGAAACGTCGCCCATTTCCTTCCCTCCATTGGGCAGTCACGGTGGTGCAGCGGTAGAGTTGCTGCCT
Organism: Raja brachyura; assembly: GCA_963514005.1. The sequence continues at coordinate 28,483,700 of OY740802.1, forward strand.
CACAGCAAAGCGCAGCGCCAGAGACCCGGGTTCGATCCCGACTACCGTGCTGTCTGTACGGAGTTTGTATGTTCTCCATGTGATCTGCGTGGGTTTTCTCCGAGATCTTCGGTTTCCTCCCACACTCCAAAGACGTACAGGTTTGTAGGTTAATTGGCTTGAGAAAAATGTAAAATTGTCCAAGTTGGCGATATGCAGCGTACTGCCCTGCCGACTACAACATTCAGAAGGGGCAGAAGATGCTGCCTCACCCGCTGAGTTTCTCCAGCATTTTGTCTACCCTCTAGTATTTGATATTTTCATCCAGGAAAACTTTTGACTGTCTACCCTGTCCATGCCTCTCATAATTTTATACACTTCTATTGAGCCTTCGTACAATCTGCAGTGCTGTCTTTAAAAAAAAAAAAAATTGCTGCCTTTTTACAGCTAAACTGCACAATCTGTGTTTTAGTTCATCTGCAATAGGTATTTAAAATGAAAATGGATTTGAATCTCAGTTTGCATATAACCTTTCTTCACACATGAGGGCTGCATCCTTAGTGGATGATTTGATCAAATTCCCTCATGAAGTCCGCACCATCCAGCATACATTAGCACTATCCTGCACATTAGGAACCATTTACAATTTTTACCAAAGCCAATGATCCTACCAACCTGCACATCTTTGGAAAGTGTGGGGGGGGGGGGAGGAAACCAGAGCACCCGGAGAAACCCACGCAGTCACAGGGAAATCGTGCAAGCTCCATATAGACAGCACCCGTCGCCAGGATGGAACCCGGGTCTCTGGCGCTGTGAGGCAGCGACTCTACCGCTGTGCCGCCATTTCTGCTCACTCGTTTCCCAACTGGTTTGTGGCCAGCGTCCACATCCTGAGAACAGGCTGGTGCAGCTGCCTTTGTGTTTCCCACAGGTACACAGCTCACATAGAGAAGATCGATTATGATGAGGGCAAGGTGCTAATCCACTTCAAGCGCTGGAATCATCGGTACGATGAATGGTTCAACTGGGACAGTGTTTATCTACGGCCACTGGAGAGACCTCTCCTGCGGAAGGAAGGAGCCAAACTGGACGAACCAACTGTGGTGAGCACGTTACTTCCCCCTGGTCGAGTTCACATTAGACCTTAGAGGTATAGCAGGGAAACAGGCTCTTCAGCCCACCGAGTCCGCGCTGACCAGCGATCGCCCCGTACGAGTCCGCGCTGACCAGCGATCGCCCCGTACGAGTCCGCGCTGACCAGCGATCGCCCCGTACGAGTCCGCGCCGACCAGCGATCGCCCCGTACGAGTCCGCGCCGACCAGCGATCGCCCCGTACACCAGCACTATCCTACGCACTAGGGACAATTTACAATTTTCCTACAAAAATGAACCAATTAACCTACGAGCCTGTACATCTTTGTAGTGTGGGAGAAAACCGGAGCACCCGGAGAAAACCCACGCGATCACAGGGAGAACGTACAAACTCTGCGGTTTCAAAACTCTAAAGAAGGGTCCCGACCTAAAATGTCAAGTATCCATCTTCTCCAGAGATGCTGCCTGACGCATTGAGGTTTTTTGTAAACCAGCATATGCATCCTAGTGTCTCCATGGTTCTGATGTAAGGTCTATCCATGCCGCCCGACCAAGCCATCTAATAATCACTGCGTCTTCCCGGCTTGTCATTGAAGGCTTAGAATGTGAATATAATATTCTCTGTTCCTTTACCTCTGGCTCGTTAAATAGTTCCAACCCTGGTCCTGCTGTTGAGTGCCATCCAATCCTTCAAAGCTGGACCTTGTTGTTGTGATCTGCCTTGCTGTTTGTCGTTTACCCAAAAGGTGGCAGTGTTACTTCTGGAAAAAGTGCCACAAGTTTGGCAGCCTTTACAAAACACAGTCTTTGCAAAGTCTTCACAAACACAGGAAAATGTTTTAATAGCCAGTGAGCTGGATGCCAAGAACTTGTATCAAAGGGTGTATCTTTCTGCAAAGTCTATGTTCAGCAAGCCAAATCTAATAAAACTGCATTTTCAGTCTGTAGACTCCACTTTATTCGGCTCTCCGTATCTCTCCCCTCGCTCCACCTATTGTACTTGAGTTTGGCTTGATTATATTTATGTATAGGATTATCGTATCTGATCGCGCAAAGCAAAGCTTTTCATTGCACCTCTGCACAGGCGGCAATAATAAACCCAAACCTGAACTAAACGGCCGTCTCCATGAAACACAGCAAAAACAAGCTCATAATGAAACCACAGAGCGGGGCGACACAGTAACGCAACGGTAGAGTTGCTGCCTTACAGCGCCGGACACCCGGGGTTGATCCCGACTGCAGATGCTAATGTACGGAGTTTGCACCTCCTCCCTGTGACCGTGTGAGTTGTCATCAGTTGCTCCGGTTTCCTTACACATACGAAAGACATGCGGGTCTGTAGGTTTAATTGGCTTCTGTAAATTGCCTCTGGTATGTGGGATAAAACTAGTGTATGGGTGATCGTTGGTCGGCGCGGATTTGGTGGGCCGAAGGGTCTGGTTCCACGATGTATTTCAAAATTAAAACTAAATTCTGATAAGGCAGAATGGCAATGCATAGGCAATGGCAATGAATGGCAATGGTGCAGGAGTAGGCCATTCGGCCTCTTGGGGCAGCACCGCCATTCAATGTGATCATTGGCTGATCATCCACAATCAGTACCCCGTTCCTGCCTTCTCCCCATATCCCTTGACTCCGCTATTTTTAAGAGCTCTGTCTAGCTCTCTCTTGAAAGCATCCAGAGAACCAGCCTCCACCGCCCTCTGAGACAGAGAATTCCACAGACTCACAACTCTCTATGTGAAAAAGTTTTTCCTCATCTCCGTTCTAAATGGCTTACCCCTTATTCTTAAATTGTGGCCCCTGGTTCTGGACTCCCCCAGCATTGGGAACATGTTTCCTGCATCTAGCATGTCGAAACCCTTAATAATCTTATATGTTTCAGTAAGATCCCCTCTCATCCATCTAAATTCCAGAAGTGTGAGGCTGCAAATATATACAATGCTTATGTTGCAAGTGCCACTTAAAGGTATAAAGGACCCCACAAGTGACACCTGACAACATTAGCATTGCCTTAGTTTAGTTGAGTTTATTGTCACATGTACCGAGGTACAGTGAAAAGCTTTTGTTGCGTGCTAACCAATTAGCGGAAAGACAATACATGATTACAATCGAGCCATCCACAGTGTACAGATACATGATAAAAGGAATAACGTTACAACGTTTAGTGCAAGAGTCCAGTGAGGTCTGAGGGTTTCCAATGAGGTTAAAATAGCAGCTCAGGAATGCTCTCTAGTTGTTGATAGGGTGGTTCCGTTGCCTGATAACTAATTGTGTGTGTGTGTATATATTATATATATATGTGTGTGTGTATACACACACACACACACACACACACACACGCAAACAGGGTTGCAGTTCATTATATTAAAAAAAACACAAGAATGTTTATCCGCCAGTGAGTTGGAAGCCAAGGACTAGTATTAAAGGGTTGATTTTTGATGCACCCTTTGTCATGGACTCCATGATAAACGAGGCGGGAGCAGTGATTGGAGTGTAGGTCTCGGTGGGAAATGGTGGGGATACTCAGCAAGTCAGGCAGCACAGACGGATCAATAACTTTTTATTAGGACCAGACTGATATAAATTCAGGTGGGCAATTGCTCTGCTTTCCTCCCCATTCCGACCTGGTGCCGTTGCAGATATTCAACAAACTGCTTTTGAAAACAACCCATTTTCCGGGTGAATTTCCATTTAGAACATAGACACTGGCCAATGGTTCTTTATTATTGCGTGTACCGAGGTACAGGGAAATTCTTATTTTGCGTGCAATTCGGTAAATTACTGCTATACGTAAACACAATCCCAGATTAAGTACAAAGTGTATAGAAATAGTCCACTGAGACCATATGTGAGAGGCGTCAGGTTTTGGTGCTATTTTCAGGGTCCAAGCTGCAGCTGGCCGTAAAGGCCTGTTGTCCTGGCAGTGTTGCAGGGTCAGCCTGGCCAAGCAAAGTTGTAGATTTCTCCGCTCCGCTCCACTGCAGATCGCTTCTGGTCCAAGCGCTCCGTCTCCTTGGGCGGTGCCCAATTCAGTAAAGCCCCAGGCTGATGCAGGGCCTCGATCCGGAACAGTATAGCACAGAAACAGGCCCTTCGGCCCATATTGTTTGTGCTGAATAAGATGCTTAATCTCAGCCTGCACCTGAACCCTATCCCTCCATTCCCTGCATATCCATGTGTGTCTCCAGAAGCCTCTAGAATGCTACTTTCCCATCGGCTTTCTCCTCCACTCCTGGCAGCGTCTACGTAAGTTAAGTAAAAATATTATCTCAACCAGTCGGTGAATACACAACTTTGTAGGCATGTTACAGCCCTTGAAATATAACTCTGAATTTCTCGACTTTCCGGTTCGCCAGTTCTAATGATTCACGCATTTCACATGAAATACTACTCATTATTTCCAACATTTTAGTTTCGAGATACAGTGCGGAAGCAGGCGCTTCGGCCCACCGAGTCCGCGTCCACCAGCAATTCTCGTACACTAGCACTATCCTACAAACACTAGGGACAATTTTCAATGTTCACCAAAGCCTATTAACCTTCAAACCTGGTCGTGTTTGGAGTGTGGGAGACCCGGGGAAACCCACGTGGTCACTGTAAGAATGTATAAACTCCATACAGACAGCACCTGTAGTCAGGATTGAACCCGGCTCTCTGGCGCTGCAAGGCAGCAACTCTACTGCTGTCCGACGTTCTTTTTAATTTCAGATTTCCAGCAGCTGTGGTATTTTACTTCTCGGCGTAGTTTCTTCTCCCCTTGGTTCACTATCGAATTGTGCATGTAAGCTACGCTGTAAATTATCGCCGTGTTGGCATTACCACCAACGCCTTTAATCTTGTTTGTCTCCCCTGTGTTTAGGAGTTCCGCCCCGGTGAGCAGGTGCTGGCCTGCTGGTCAGATTGTCGCTTTTATCCAGCAAAGGTCATTTCAGTCAACAAAGACGGTGAGTGGATGTGCAGTGTAGGAAGGAACTGCAGATGTTACTTTATACCGAAGATCGACACAGAGTGCTGGAGTAACTCAGCGGGGTCTGGTGGCATCTCTGGAGAAAAAGGACGGGCGGTGTTTGGGGTCGGAAACCTTCTTCAGACTGAGAGTAGTGAAGGGGGGAGGAAGGACTGAAGGTAGGAAAAGGCCAGAAGAAATCCGGGCCGCCAGCTGATGAGCAAGAAAGGGTGGAGCCCATAATGCTGGTCTGGTTGAGTCTCTGGGACTTGGTTCATCTGTTTTGCGAAATGAGGCTGCCTTGAGGTGGAAAAAGTGGAGAGAGGGGGTGAGTGAGAAAAAGACGAGGGAAGAGAAGGTAAAACTAGAGGGGGAACTAAAGGAAAACGTGGATTCACTCTGGAGATTAGAAGGATGAGAGGGGATCTCATTGAAACGTATAAGATTGTTAAGGGCTTGGACACACTAGAGGCAGGAAACATGTTCCCGATGTTGGGGGAGTCCAGAACCAGGGGCCACAGTTTAAGAATAAGGAGTAAGCCATTTAGAACGGAGATGAGGAAACACTTTTTCCTCACAGAGAGTGGTGAGTCTGTGGAATTCTCTGCCTCAGAGGGTGGTGGAGGCCGGTTCTCTGGATGCTTTCAAGAGAGATCTAGATAGGGCTCTTAAAAAAGCGGAGTCAGGGGATATGGGGAGAAGGCAGGAACGGGTAACTGATTGGGGATGATCAGCCATGATCACATTGAATGGCGGTGGTGGCTCGAAGGGCCGAATGGCCTACTCCTGCACCTATTGTCTATTTTTAAACCTATCAACTTAATTAGGGCAGCTTCACTAACCAGAAATCCGGACGCTTGAACAAATAGTTTGGTACCTAAACGGACACAGAGTGCTGGGCTAACACAGCAGGTCAGGCAGCATCTGTGGAGAATATGGATAGGTGAGAGTTTTGGGTCGGTACCCTTCCTCAGTCACCTATCCATGTTCTCAAACAGACATCTTTATGCCCACTGGCGGGAAAGGAAATCAGTTGTGCTTGCCAAGTCCAATCTAGTCCAGGCTCTCCGCAGTGGATTAGGAGATTGCCTGGCAAGTTGTTCTTGGCTTGAAGGCTATCAAGACCACATCATGAATGCATGCCCACTCTGTCAATGAACATAATGTGTCGAGAAGGGGATAACATAGAACTCGTGTGAACCGGTGCTCAATGGTGGGTGTGGACTCGGTGGGCCTGTTTCCCTGCTGCGCCGCTAAACTAAACTAAACTAAACCTGTTCGCCCGCGGGGGAGCGTCCTACAAATCTCGCCTGCCGTGCGGGGGATTCCCGACAAGGAACAAAAAAATATGACTGAGATTCATTGATGCCAATTGACAATCAATGCAAGTTTGAGAACATTATGAAAATGAGCCGCACATTGGCTAACTTCACCAACCAGTGATCACCAAAGTTCAGTAACCTCCTCCATCTCCTACTTGTGTCCCTGATGGAGATGCAAGCGTTTGAATGCGTACCCACCTTGTGAATGAAGATAGAAAGATCACTGAATCTATGGAAAAGGGTAACATGTAGGAGACCGACACTATTTAATCTCCACCCGAAATGTCGCCTATTCCTTCACTCCATAGATGCTGCCTCACCCGCTGAGTTTCTCCAGCATTGTTGTCTACCTTTGATTTTTCCAGCATCTGCAGTTCTTTCTTAGACACTATTTAGATGATAGTACAACGTGAAAACTGTCCCATGCTGACCAACATGCCCCATCTACACTAGCCCCACCTGCCTGCATTTGGCTCACATCCTACTAAACCTATCCTGTCCATGTACCTGTCCAAATGTCAGTTTAAAGATTACCACCCCGACAGCTTGTTCCATATAAACTACCAACCTTTGTATAGAAAAAATGTTACCCCTCAGGTTCCTATTAAATCTTTCACCTCTCACCTATAAACCTATGTCCCCTCCTCTGGGTAAAAGACTGTGCATTTGCCCCATCTATTGCCATGATCTTACACATCTCCACAAGAACGTCCTCATCCAAGGAATAAAGTCCTAGTCTGGCAACACCTTTGTAAATCTGCTCTGCACCCTTTCCAGCTCAACAATATATTTTTCAGTGTTTTGCAGGCTGGGCTCTGATCGTCTGTGTGCTTTGTGTCTTTAGCGTCTTACACGGTAGAGTTCTACGATGGAGTCATTCAGAACGTGAAGAAAATCCACGTCAAATCACTTCCGAAGAGCTCCAGGGAGAAGGTAAGTCACTGGACCAGCTAAACCCAGTGCAAGAGTCGTGGAGCTGTACAGCAGGGAAATTAGCCCGTCGGTTCATCGTGTCCCTGCCGACCAACTTAGCATGTTGGCCTAGTCCCATTAGCTTGCATTTGGCCCATATCCCTTTAAACCCTTCCAGTGCCTGGAGTCTATTGTGCCTCCAAGTTCATAGTCAGAAAGAGAGATATAGCATGAAAACAGACCCTTCGACCCAGCAAGCCCAGGCTGACCAATTGTTTACACCAGGGGTGGAGAACCTTTTCATGTTAGAATGCCGCATTAAGTTACCTATAATCTAACAAGGCCGCATCCAAGAAGCTTGAATTAGATATACTTCAAAGTGTACATTATTTCGGAAAAACTAAATACCATGTACTAACTTGAAGAAAATGAAAACATTTTGTTAATTCTAAAGTTAACTAACCTTTTAATGACTTTGTTGTGACTGCTTTCTAGAGTCTAGAGTCGCATTAGAACTAAATTATGAGTTTAACAGGTGTTAAAATAGCCCCCATGACTTACTAATGTTTTAATTGTGGCCGTCAGTCAGGGAGGATTATTTCATTGAATCATCTTTTACTCTTTGGTATTTTAAATACGTTCATTTTAAGATTAAAATAAAAAATAATAAAAGACAAATCAAAAACATATTAATAAAAATAAAAGGATTTGTTCTACAAAATTTGGATTCATTCAAAAGGCCGCACTTAATGGCCCAGAGGCCACAGGTTCCCCACCCCTGGTTTACACAAATCCTACATTAATTGTTTTCCTCACATTTCCATCAGCTTCCTTCGGATTGTGACTGATCTTGGAATATTTTGGGCGGCACATTGACGCAGCAGCTAGAGCTGCTGCCCGGCAGTGCCAGAGTCCCAGGTTCGATCCTGACCCTGGATGCTTTCTGTATGGAGTTTGCATGTTCTCCACATCCCAAAGACGTGAATCTATAGGTTAATTGGCCCCTGTACATTGCCACCTAGTGTGCAGGGAGTGGATGAGAAAGTGGGATAACGTCGAACTAGTGTGAACGGGTGCTCGATGGCCGGTGTGCTCGGTCTGCCAAGGCACCTGTTTCCATGCTGCATCTTTCAATGCAGTCCAATGCAGTGCCATTTAATTGCCATTATCCTGAAATACCCCCACCTCACGTAACACACAGAAATCTGTCCTCCTGTTTAAAATTAACTTAGCAGCTGAAGCTCTGGTGTAAAGAATTCCAAATATTCACCACTGCTTGCTTGCTTGCGGAAGTTTCTCTTTGTTTCGATACTAAATGGCCGACCACATAGACTGAGTACTGTGAGTCCGGGAGCCTTGGTTCCTCGGTCAAGGGGAATGGTCGTCCCCACGTCCAGCCTGTGTGAATGCTGCCAGTTTTGGTGAGGTGACCTCTCGTTCTACTGAAGCCTGTAGACGTTGTTGTTTCTGCAGAATGCGGCGAGTGGGAGGAACAAGGAGAACGGCACTGCCAGCGCGCGACGGAGGGAGCGCTTCAGGGAGAGGTTCTCCCCGTCACTGGCCAGCCAGCAGGTGGGCGAGGACAAGCCGGTGGTGATTGAGGAGGAAGGGGAGGTGGTGAAGCTGGCCGGCGAGGGACCGGGGCAACTGGGCAAAGCCGCGGAGGTAGCGGCGGCGGCAGAGAAGAAGAGCCCGGCGCAGTCCTCGCCGCCGGGGAGCCCGCCCCCCGCCGTGCCGCCCAGCAAGCCGGAGGAGAAGAGGAAGCGCGGGAGACCGCCCTCGGTGGGGCTCGCAGGTGAGGTGCCGGCCGCGTGCCAGGACGTCGCGGTGGGACGGGCGTAACTCGCGGCTAACCTTCCTTCCAGGGCCGTAACCCAACGGTGGGCCTGGCCCAACCGCCGAGGAACCGGGAACCGGAGCGGGGGGGAGTCGCTGGGAGGAGGAAGGAGGGGGACGCTGGTCAAAGGGCCCGGTGAGAAGAACCGAGGGATTTTGCCTTCCTCACCCTCAGGGCTGCCTGCTGGAGGCACACGCCCCCCACCCCCTCCCGGAGAACAAGGACTGAAGGGCCGTGCAAGGGACTGGGTGATTGCCTCCACTGCCTTCATGCTTGGCTGCAGGAGACGGTCGGGCGAGGAGAGGGATGTTGGGTCACAGGCCGAGCCGGGCGAAGGTGACACAGGAGGCCACGCAGCCGCCTGGGGCTGGATCGGCACCACTCCAGCACGTCCACGATGCGGAACGTTGGAATGAGGTCCAGACTCTGGACTTTATCTGTTTCTTTGTAAATGGAGACTTAGCGTTTATGAGGTTGTGCAAAAGAATGTCACTGTGTTGTGAAAACATGACGATAAAGAACCGTAGAAGAAGAAGGGGCGACAGGAATGGAGGCAACGGGTGCAACGGGCCTTTATGGCCAGCTGCAGCTGGGACTGTAATTTGGACTCAGTGGACTATTCTGCACTAACCGGGGGATTGTCTTGATGATATTCTTGCTGAGCTGTGGGCAGAAGTAGAAAGTGTTCCTCTATGCCTTGGCGCAGGTTGTTAATAAAGAAACCATTGAACAGTTGGTTGTATTTCTGTCCCTCCAGGTGGTCACTCCAAAGGAGCCGCCTCCCAGGATCGCCGGCTGTTGCCGGCACGTCAAGGGGGCTCGGGAACGGGAAAGAGAAAGTGTGCCTCCGCTGCCTCCACCCACTCGAAGCAGATGAAGCTCGGTAAGGTCTCGGGGCAGTGTCCTGCCTGGGTTTTAGGCTTGAAGTTTCAGAGTTACAGCGTGGAAGCGGACCCTTCGACCCACACCAACCAACAATCAGTAGTTCACTACCTCTATCCTACACACTAGGGACAACGACGCGCTTCTTTGGAATGTAGGAGGACAACCGGATGGCTCGGAGAAAACCCACACAGTCACAGGGAGAACCACACTGGCCATCTTCTATGCTATCCCCCTTTCTCACCCACCCCCAACACACATGGGCAATTAACTCACAAATCCGCACGTCTTTGGGGATGTGGGAGGAAACCTGAGCACCTGAAAAACGGGGAGAAACATGCAAACTCCACAAGGGCAGCACCCGAGGTCAGGATCGAACCTGGTTCTCTGACTCCGTGAGGCAGCCTCTCAACCAGCGTTGCCACTGCGCCACCCTCTTCAGACATCTCCCAGATTGTTACTCATCTCATCACCTCTGGCGATCTCCCTCCCGCAGCCTCCAATCTATCCCAAACCTGGACTGCTCCTATCTATCTTTGGAGTTACTCCAGCACTTTGTGTCTTTTCTGTGCAAACCAGCATCTGTAATTCCTTGTACCCACATTGTGTTCCAAGTTGAGAAACAAGGAACTGCGGGGGCAGTTTTTTTTACAAAAAATAGATGTCTCCTTTGGAAATCTCCCCAAGCTCCCAATCTCAGGAATCATTCTGGTGAACTTTTGAAACACAAGGAATTGCAGATGCCGTTTTACAAATAAAACCCCGCAGTGCTGGAGTAATTCAATGGGTCAGGCAGCATCGCTGGAGAACATAGATAAGTGACGTTTCAGGTCGGGTCCCTTCTTATGAGTCTGAAGAAGGGTCCCGACCCGAAATGTCACCCATCCGTATACATATTTAGTTTTTTCATTTTAGAGATACAGTGCAGAAACAGGCCCCCCGGCCCACCTAGCCCGTGCCGACCAGCAGTCCCTGCACATTATCACTATCCTACACACACTAGGGACAATTGACACATACACCAAATCAATTAATCTACATACACTTGCGTCTTTGGAGTGTGGGAGGAAACCGAAGATCTCGGCGAAAACCCACGCAGTCACGGGGTGAACGTACAAACTCTGTACAGACAGCACCCGTGGTCTGAATCAAACCCGGGTCTCCGGCACTGCAAGCGCTGTAAGGCAGCAACTCTACCGCTGCGTCACCGTGCCACCCTAAACATCTGTTGTGTTTCATTGTTCCATTTCGGGACAGATGACAATAAAGCACTTTTTAATCCAGAGATGCTGCCTGACCCGCTGAGTTACTCCAGCACTTTGTATCTTTTGCTTGTGAATCAGCGCCTGCAATTCCTTGTACCTGCATGGTGTTCCAAGTTGGTTATATTTGACGGTGGGAAGAAAGGGAGGAAAATTCAGAGGGTGGTGAATCTGTGGAATTCATTGCCACAGACGGCTGCAGAGGCCAAGTCGATGGATATTGTTTTAAGGCGGAGAACAACAGATTGTTAATTAGTGCGAGCGTCGGGAGGGTTATGGGGCAAAGGCAGGGGAATGTGGTTGAGAGGGAAAGGTAGATCAACAATGATTGAATGGCGGAGTAGAATGGCCTAATTCTCCTCCCAGAACTTATGAAAATACTCTTGACTAATGCGTGTGCTTTTGCTTTGTGTGACTGGGCAGACCAGGGGCAGACTGCGGGCAGCCAGGAGCAGTCCAGGAGGAGGTCTTTGCGTCTGGCATCTGGAGATAGCAACTCGTCAGCTGCCAGCGTGCCAAGCGAGGGAATGGAACCACGCAGCAGGGCAAAGGAGCAGGACTGTGCCGCGGAAGGTGACATATTCAATGCTTCCTCCGCTTCAGACCTTTAGGCTCTAGAGATACCGCGTGGAAACAGGCCCTTCGGCCCACTGAGACAGTGCTGACCACTGCACACTAGCGCTATCCTACACACTAGGGACAATTTACAGTCTTTACCAAAGCCAATTAACCTACACACCTGTACGTCTTCCGACACCAGATGGAAACCGGGGCACCCGGAGAAAATCCACAAGATCACAGGGAAAACGTACAAACTCCACACCCGTAGACAGCACCCGTAGCCAGGATCGAACCCAGGTCTCTGGCGCAGTGAGGCTGCAACTCTACTGCCGTGCCACCGTGTCGCCCTCTATAAATAAATAAATAAATCTCTTCCTCTTCCAACGAGTGCTCGCTCACTTCAATAATCCACTTCACTCATTTCACTGAACCAGCTTGAGAGATGGTCCTGAACTCCCATCTACCTCATGGGGGCCCCTCGGACTATCTCTAATCGGATTTTACTGGACTTTATTTTGCACTAAACGTTATACCCTTTATCCTGTATCCGTACACTGTGGAAGGCTCGGTTGTAATCATACAGTGGCTTGCAAAAGTGTTCATACCCCTTGAACTTTTCCACATTTTGTCACGTTACAACCACAAACGTAAATGTATTTTATTGGGATTTTATGTGATAGGCCAACACAAAGTGGCGCAAAATTGTGAAGTGGAAGGAAAATGATACATGGTTTTCAGATTTTTTTACAAATAAAAAACTGAAAAGTGTGGCGTGCAAAAGTATTCAGCCCCCTTTACTCTGATACCCCTAAATAAAATCCAGTGCAACCAATTGCCTTCAGAAGTCACCTAATTAGTAAATAGAGTCCACTTGTGTGTAATCTAATCTCAGTATAAATACAGCTGTTCTGTGAAGGCCTCAGAGGTTTGTTAGAGAACATTAGTGAACAAACAGCATCATGAAGCCCAAGGAACACACCAGACAGGTCAGGGATAAAGTTGTGGAGAAGTTTAAAGCAGGGTTAGGTTATAAAAAAATATCCCAAGCTTTGAACATCTCACAGAGCACTGTTCAATCCATCATCCGAAAATGGAAAGAGTATGGCACAACTGCAAACCTACCAAGACATGACCGTCCACCTAAACTGACAGGCCGGGCAAGGAGATCCTTGATCAGAGAAGCAGCCAAGAGGCCCATGGTAACTCTGGAGGAGCTGCAGAGATCCACAGCTCAGGTGGGAGAATCTGTCCACAGGACAACTATTAGTCGTGCACTCCACAAATCGGGCCTTTATGGAAGAGTGGCAAGAAGAAAGCCATTGTTGAAACAAAGCTATAAGAAGTCCTGTTTGCAGTTTGCCACAAGCCATGTGGGGGACACAGCAAACATGTGGAGGAAGGTGCTCTGGTCTGATGAGACCAAAATTGAAGTTTTTGGCCTAAATGCAAAACGCTATGTGTGGCGGAAAACTAACACTGCACATCACCCTGAACACACCATCTCCACTGTGAAACGTGGTGGCAGCATCATGCTGTGGGGATGCTTTTCATCAGCAGGGACATGGAAGCTGGTCAGAGTTGATGGGAAGATGGATGGAGCCAAATACAGGGTAATCTTGGAAGAAAACCTGTTAAAGTCTACAGAAGACTTGAGACTGGGGCGGAGATTCACCTTCCAGCAGGACAATGACCCTAAACATACAGCCAGAGCTACAATGGAACGGTTTAGATCAAAGCATATTCATGTGTTAGAATGGCCCAGTCAAAGTCCAGACCTAAATCCAATTGAGAATCTCTGGCAAGACTTGAAAATTGCTGTTCACAGACGCTCTCCATCCAATCTGACTGTGCTTGAGCTATTTTGCAAAGAAGAATGGGCATACATTTCAGTCTCTAGATGAGACATACCCCAAAAGACTTGCAGCTGTAATTGCAGCGAAAGGTGGTTCTGCAAAGTATTGACTCAGGGGGGCTGAATACTTTTGCACACCACCACTTTTCAGTTTTTCATTTGTAAAAAAATTTGAAAACCATGTACAATTTTCCTTCCACTTCACAATTATGCGCCACTTTGTGTTGGTCTATCACATAAAATCACAATAACATACATTTACGTTTGTGGTTGTAACGTGACAAAATGTGGAAAAGTTCAAGGGGTATGAACACTTTTGCAAGCCACTGTATATAGTCTTTCTGCTGACTGGTTAGCATGCACCAAAAATAATGTTTCACTACCTCGGTACCTGTGCTAATAAACTAAGTTAATCTAAACTGGAAGCTCGAAACATGTGAGACTGCAGATGTTGGAATCTTGAGCAAAATGCACAAAGTGCTGGATGAAAATTCACTCCTATCCCTCCCTTTTGGGAGAACATACAAACTCCACACAGATAGCACCCGTAGTCAGGATTGAACCCAGGTCTGTGGCGCTGTGAGGCAGCAACTCTACCACTGCACCAGTTGCAGGTACTGTGCTGTATTACATGCAAAGTCAAAGTCTGAAGAAGGGTCCCGAACCGAAACATGGCCCATCCTTTTACTCCAGAGATGTTGCCCGACCCATTGAGTTACTCCAGCATTTTGTGTCTATCTTTGGTGTAAACCAGTATCTGCAGTTTATTTGTCTTGCATTAGGTCTGTGACCAAGTTTGTTCTCTCGGCAGCAGCAGCACCAGCACCAGCACCAGCAACCGAGACCCCGGCCCAAGCACAGCAAGAACCCACTATGCAAGCCCAGAGTTCCACCGACGCTGCACCCAACACCTCCGTGCCAACGGTACTTGCCAGCCCCGAGCAGCAGCTCAAAGAGGCAGCGAAGGTTGACTCCCCTGAGCCAGGCTCGGAGCCACGAGATCCTCCCCCTGAAGCCGGTAAGATGAAAGCAAGCAGCGCAGGTGTAAAGTGTGAGCAGGTATTCCTACTGCCCTGTTTAGGGCACAGCGGTAGAGGTGCTGCCTCACAGCACCAGCGATCCGGACTCGATTCGTAGCAATTTAAGATGGAGGTAAAAAATAGTCTCCAGGATGTTCTCCCCATTCACCCCGGTATTTAAGACATTTGGACAGGTGCATGGATGGGAAAGGTTTGGCGGGATCTGGGCAAATGGGACAAGCATGGATGGGTCGGCATGGACGAGTTGGGCTGAAGGGCCTCTTTCCGTGCTGTATGAATCTGTGACTCTATTGCGTTACTGGTCCCATCTGGAGGGAGAGTGTGCGGAGGTGCAGCAGGAGAGCAGCTGCTGTACTGCGCCCGAGAGCCGAGTTCAATCCTGGCTGCCGGATCTGCCAGCATGGAGTTTGTATGTTCTCCCTGTGACTACGTGGGATTTCTCCCAGAGCTCCCACATGCAGGTTTATAGGTTACTGATTTCAGTTCAATTGTCCCCAGTGTGTAGGATACTGCTAGAGTACGGGGTGGTCGCTGGTCGGCGCGGACTCGGTGGGATGATGGACCCGATTGCATCGGTGCGTCCAAAACGTGGTAGCGTCAGCGGAGGACATCCGTCAGCACCACGGGGAAAGCCGGTCATACCCAGCACTGCCTCACAGCACCAGCGACCCTGGTTCGATCCTGACCTCAGGCACTGTCTGTGTGTGGAGCTTGCACCTTCTCCCTGTGACTGTGTGGGTTTCCTCTGGGTACTCCGGTTTCCTCCCACATCCCAAAGACATGCGAGTTTGTCTTGTCAATTGGCCCTGTAAATTGTCCCTGGTCTGTCGGGAGCAGCTACGAAAATGGCACCAGAGATTCTGCTCGAAGCATCAACCATTTCAGACCAAAAGCAGATTGAGACTTGAATCGCACATCTGCGCAGTGAACCTCTGGCTCCATAAGTCATTGCTGATCTCTGCAATAACGTGACAATGCCAAGGGGTTTTATTTTATTTACGAGGAGATGCCCCTTCTCTCCCTCGCGCCCCCTTTGCAAGGCATTGCCTGGAGACACTGCTTTTCGCCCCTCCCATACCTAAGCCATCATCCCTGCCACGTTTAGTACGGACACTTGCTGACAGTACAGAAGACCCACGAGTAATTCTGTTTTGTTTTCCTCTTCTCAGCTCCTGTTGTCAAGCGTGTGCCTCGATCCCAGAACCCAAACAGATACAGTAGGGAACCCTGTATGTTTCTGTTTTAGCGAGACCAACAAGAGATCGCTGCTACAGCATCCCTGTCCGTCCGCCATCTGTGTGTGTGCGCGTCTGTGTGTGCGTGTGTGTGTGTGACAGCGTGCGTCTGTGTGTGTACACGTGTGACTGCATGCGCCTGTGTGTGACTGCGTGTGTTTGTGCATGTGACTGCGTGCGTGTGTGGGTGTGTACGTGTGACTGCTCATGTGTGTGACAGCGTGTGTCTGTGTGAACATGTGACTGCGTGCTTCTATGACCGCGCGTGTGTGACAGCGTGCGTCTGTGTGTGTACACGTGTGACTGCGTGCGTCTGTGTGTGACTGCGTGTGTTTGTGCGTGTGACTGCGTGCGTGTGTGGCTGTGTACGTGTGACTGCGTGTGTGTGTGACTGCGTGCGCCTGTGTGTGTGTGACTGCGTGCGCCTGTGTGTGTGACTGCGTGTGCCTGTGTGTGTAACTGCGTCTGTGTGTGCGTGTGCGCATGCAACTGTTTGTGTGTGTGTTTGTTCCCTGCGTGTCTGTGCCTGCCTGCGTGCGTGTGTGTGACTGTGACCGTTCGTGTCTGTATCTGCGTGTACTTTGCTTCTCCGTGCTACAATGCTCGTATGCGGGCTGGGGGAAAAGCGACCAGGGGAATTTTGTTGCGATTAGCTTTTAGACTAACGGGGCGCCCGGATGACAGAGCATCGTCAGGTTGTAGGGGAGACTCCTGCAGCAGAGTTTGCGTAGAACCATGTTCAGTTGCAATCAAAGCCAATGCTGTGGGTGGTGGAAATTAAAATGCATGCAACATCCAGGAGTCCAGGCAGCATCTGTTGAGAAATTAATCTTGAATTAACACGTTGAATCATCAGAAACCATCATGGGTTGTTGTTATGTTTAGAAAGGAACTGCAGACGCTGATATGTACCGAAGATAGACGCCCATAATAGACTGGAGTACTGGAGTAACTCAGCGGGTCAGGCGGAATCCCTTGAGAAAAAGGATGGGTGACGAGGATGGGTCAGGTGTTCAGATGATGCCTGACCCACTGAATTACTCCAGCACTTTGTGTCTATTGTTGGCTTATGTTAGGTCAGGATAAGAAATGCTTAGGATGTACGGTGACTCAATGCTCCACTGTGTGCTGCCAGGAGCGATGTTGAACCGTTCAGTGTCTCTGGCTAGGAGAAGCCCTCTTACTTTGGTGGTCACTGCTTTCCAGATCAGTGATCTACCTCCCTGCATGCTGAAGGTGCTTGCTTCCCCAATATCGTTGCCTTCCACGGGCAGCTGAGTGAAGACCTAAGCCAAGAGGTGCTGCTGAAGAATGGCTCCCCAGTTGGGTTGACTCTTCAGTTGTCTTCCCATTTTCTAATCATAATCATAATTGTAATTTATTAGGCAAGTAGTGTAAACAACACTGGAGTATGCGTGCACCCCCAGGCGGGCAAGCATCACTCGTTCAGTGCCGACGTGTCATGTATCTTCTCTTCCCTCCAGCACTTTCTCTACACTCCCCCTAAAGAACAAAACTCCTTGTGTGGGTGTGAAGATGTTGCCAGGACTGGGGGGGGGGGGGGGGGGGGTGGCCTGAGCTATAGTGGAAGGTTGAGCCGGCTAGGACGTTATTCCTTGGAGCGCAGGGGGATGAGGGGTGATCTTATAGAGGTGCAGAAAATCATGAGAGGAATAGAAAGTGTGAGCTTGCCGTGGCACTGGCGAGAGCGACTGGCGATCACGTACACACCGAGCCCTCGCGACCATTCCCCCGACTACCACCAACAGCCCTGTCGCCAGGCGCTCAGCAATGAGAAGACTTAAACCGCACGTCAGTCCAACAACCCAACGTTACCCGTGTGTGATGGGCTGTCCAAACTTGGATACGGCGAAGGGCTGAAACTCCTTGGATTCCATCTCCTCTCCCTGACCAACGTCAGGTCTGGTGTTTTCTCCCTGGATGTTCTCGGCATGTAGATGACGTGTTACTAATCCAAACAAGGCCCATCCTATCTGTCATCCCTTGCAGTTGACGTGGGGTAAGGTGTTGTCATGTTGCTGATCTGTATTGATGTAACAACTTGTCTCGCTCTGAGGTATATCATTGACCTAACCCAACAGTATGTATGACTCGCTTGTCACTCTGAGCATAACATCCCAGCAGAGCTGATCGGCACTGCACTAGCTTAACATAACCTCTGTAAACTGCTCATTTCTGTACTTGCGGTGGGGGAAAGAGTTTTTTAATGATTACAGAAACTTTTTTTCTTTACCTCTCTCCTCTTGCCCTCTCACCCCCCCCCTAAAACCCCTCCCGCAGTAACCAACACCGCCCAGAGCCCCGAGGAACAGCTGCCGCCCAAGGCGTTGATCATCGACCTCGACCACAACAAGTTTAAGTGCAAGATTGCCGAGTGCTCGAAAGCTTTCCGCAAAGCCAAGATGCTGCACTACCACATGAAGTACTACCATGGCATTGAGAAGGCAGAGTCGGAGCAAGGCTCCCCCAAGAGGAGCATGCTAACGCGAGGCTCCTGCGCCTCAGAGACCGAGTCGCTCCTGGACAGCCCCAAAAGACGGCGCACGACCTCGGGCTCCTTGCGTGAGTATCTCGCCGTGGGGGGGACCTCGTGTGGCAGGAGAAGGCAGTTTGGTCCATCGTAGCGGTGCTAGCTCTTCCGGCGAGTTGCTTCCCTAATGCTCATCCCCCCCCCTCAAAGCCTGCCGTCCACAAGACGCACTGCTGATAAGGTGACCTTGTAGTTGCATCCCCAGACCCGTGGCCTGAAGGTTTAGTTTATTGTCTCTTGTACCGAGGTACAGTGTAAAACCTTTGCGTATCAACCAGTCCGCGGAAAGACTATACATGATTACAATCGAGCCCTCCACGGTGTACAGACACATGATGAAGGGAATAACATGAATAACGTTTAGTGCAAGATACAATCCAGTGAAGTGTGATCAAATGAGGTAGACGGTAGCGCAGAACTGCTCTGTAGTTGTTGGTAGGATGGTTCAGTTGCCTGACAACAGCCTGATAAAAGCTTCGATTATTATCACGTCAATACAATACTGTACAGGGTAGAAATGAGATTTAGAAGAGTGGAGTGATAATATTGGATGGTAGTACATCTCTCTTGGAAAAGCATGCAAAGAGTCGCCATAATCCGGCACAATCGTTAATTTAGTTAGAAACATAGAAAATAGGTGCAGGAGGAGGCCATTCGGCCCTTCGAGCCAGCACCACCATTCATTTTGATCACGGCTGATCGTCCCCTATCAATAACCCGTGCCTGCCTTCTCCCCATATCCCTTGACTCCATTAGCCCCAGGAGCTCTATCTAACTCTTAAAGTTTAGTTTTAGTAATACAGCGTTGAAACAGACCCTTCAGCCCACCAGGTTCACGCCAACTGCCGATCACCCTAGTAGCAATGTTACAAAATGTTGAGATTTTATAAATCACGTCTGCAATTTATCCCATCAGATAAAGCATAAAAAATAAGTTTAATTTGACACCTAATTCACTTTTATATCTTCAGTATTAAAAAAGTTATGGGCATTTTCTTACTCGAAAATTAGCATCTTGTTCCATATAACCATATAACAATTACAGCACGGAAACAGGCCTTCTCGGCCCTTCCAGTCCGTGCCGACCATTTATTTTCCCCTAGTCCCATCTACCTGCACTCAGACCATACCCCTCCATTCCCTTCCCGTCCATATACCTATCCACTTTACTTTTAAATGTTAAAATCGATCCTGCCTCCACCACTTCTGCTGGAAGACCATTCCCTTCCCGTCCATATACCTATCCACTTTACTTTTAAATGTTAAAATCGATCCTGCCTCCACCACTTCTGCTGGAAGATCATTCCACACAGCCACCACTCTATGAGTAAAGTTCCCCCTCATGTTACCCCTAAACTTCTGTCCCTTAATTCTCATGTCATGCCCTCTTGTTTGAATCTTTCCTACCCTCAATGGGAAAAGCCTATCCACGTCAACTCTGTCTATCCCTTTCATCATTTTAAAGACCTCAATCAAGTCCCCCCTTAACCTTCTGCGCTCCAAAGAATAAAGACCTAACTTGTTCAACCTTTCTCTGTAACATAGTTGCTGGAACCCAGGTAACATTCTAGTAAATCTCCTCTGTACTCTATTTTGTTGACATCCTTCCTATAATTAGGCGACCAAAATCGTACACCATACTCCAGAATTGGTCTCACCAATGCCTTGTACAATTTTAACATTACTTCCCTCCTCCTATATTCAATGCTCTGATTTATAAAGGCCAGCACACCAAAAGCTTTCTTTACCACGCTATCTACATGCGATTCCACCTTCAGGGAACTATGCACAGTTATTCCTAGATCCCTCTGTTCCACAGCATTCCTCAATTCCCTACCATTTACCATGTACGTCCTATTTTGATTTGTCCTGCCAAGATGTAGCACCTCACATTTATCAGCATTAAACTCCATCTGCCATCTTTCAGCCCACTCTTCCAAATGGCCCAAATCTGTCTGTAGACTTTGAAAATCTACTTCATTATCCACAGCACCACCTATCTTAGTATCATCTGCATACTTACTTATCCAATTTTCCACCCCATCATCTAGATCATTGATGTACATGACAAACAACAGTGGACCCAACACATATCCCCGAGGCACCCCACTGGTCACCGGCTTCCAACCTGACAAACAGCCATCCACCATTACTCTCTGGCATCTCCCATTCAGCCACTGTTGAATCCATCTTGCTACCCCGCCATTAAAACCCAAAGATTGAACCTTCTTAACCAACCTTCCATGGGGAACCTTGTCAAAGGCCTTACTGAAATCCATATAGACAACGTCCACTGCTTTACCCTCATCAATTTCCCTAGTAACCTCTTCAAAAAATTCAAGAAGGTTTGTCAAACATGACCTTCCAGGCACAAATCCATGTTGACTGTTCTTGATCAGACCCTGTTTATCCAGATGCTTATATATATTATCTCTAACTATCCTTTCCATTAATTTGCCCACCACTGACGTCAAACTAACAGGTCTATAATTGCTAGGTTTATTCTTTGAACCCTTTTTAAACAATGGAACAACATGCGCAGTACGCCAATCCTCTGGCACTATTCCCGTTTCTAATGACGTTTGAAATATTTCTGTCATAGCCCCTGCTATTTCTACACTAAATTCCCTCAATGTCCTAAGGAATATCCTGTCAGGACCTGGAGACTTATCCACTTTTATATTTTTCAAAAGTGTCAGTACTTCCTCCTCTTTGAATCTCATAGTTTCCATAGCTACTCTACTTTTTTCCCTTACCTCACAGAGTTCAATATCCTTCTCTTTGGTGAATACCGAAGAAAATAAATTGTTCAATATCTCCGCCATCTCTTTTGGCTCTGCAGATAGGCTCTCTAATGGTCCAATTTTATCCCTTGTTATCCTTTTGCTATTAATATAGCTGCAGAAACCCGTTGGATTTACTTTCACCTTTCTTGCTAAAGCAACCTCATATCTTTTAGCTTTTCTTATTACTTTCTAAAAATTATTTTTACATTCTTTATACTCATCTAGCACCTCATTTACTCCATGCTGCCTATACCTCCTATAAACATTGTAGCTATCTCTCTTTTTTCGAACCAAGTGTCCAATTCCCCTTGAAAACCATGGCTCTTTCCGATTTTTTCCAGTATCGTATCAACCGAACAGGGACATAAAGATTCTGTTGCTATTGCTTTTCCATTGACTGAACACAAAAGCTGTAATCGAGGACAGTCAAAAGCCCATAACTCTTAAAAATTAAGAGGACTCAAAGAAATTTTCAGTTATTATAGATTTAAGCATTCTGAAACAAATATGAAATAATCTTACTTGGATGACCTGAAATTAAAGCATATAATTAGTTAGTTACCTAATTGTAGCTAATTACAAAATTCAATTACTAGATCTAAACATCTATCCATTTCTTAAGAAAAGATTAACATTTTTAAATAGCCTAAGTGTCAAAATAACATTCACACAAGAATTCACAATATAACATGATTTTTAAATCTCATTGTCATGAATTTATAGGCCAAATGGAAGGCATTTAATGTTTAATTCCTGATGTTGCCGCGTCATTTGGTCTTGTTGTCCACAAACAGACTCTGTACAGACAGGACCCGTAGTCGGGATCGAACCCGTACCTCTGGCTCTGCTAAGCAGCGACTCTACCGCTGCACCACCGTGCTGCCCTTGTTTGCGACACTGTTTGCGTTGCCTTTCAGATGGGTCCCAGAACGTGTCCCTCCGAGACGCCCACGCTTCCAGCGTCGACCCCAGAGCTGCAAGGCTGAACGAGAAGCGGCGAATCTCGGCCCCATCATCCCTCGACGTGGCTGCTCAGTCCAGGTTGTCGCTCCGGGAGAAGGCCAGGGACAACCAGACGGAGAGGTCCCACCGGAAGCTGCAGGATCGGGAACGGGGCTTCACGGACAGTGGTGAGGAAGAGCAAGGGCAATTTAGAGTTGTAGACTCATACAGCACGGAGACAGGCCCTTCGGCCCAACTTGTCCATGCCCACCAAGATTCCCCATCTACACTAGCCGCAGCCTCCAAATAAAAGGATGCACCTTTAGAATGGAGATGAGGAGGAATTTCTCTTGCCAGATTATGGTAAATTTGTAGAATTCATTGCCACAAATGCCTGCGAAGGCCAAGCTAATGGGTATTTTTAAAGCAGAGATTGATAGGTTCTTGATCAGGAAAGGTGTCAACGGATACAGGGAGAAGGCAGGAGAATGTGGTTGAAAAGGACAAAAGGATCAGCCATGATTAGTTGGTGGAGTGGACTATTGCCTAATTCTGCTCCTTTGTTTAATGCCTGCTTTTGGTCACTATCCCTCTAAACATTTCCTCTCCATGCATCTGTCCAAATGTCTTTTAAATGGTTTTATATGATCATTACATTTGCCCACACTGAAAACGTTGTCCTTCAGATTCTTATTCAATCTTTCCCCTCTCCCTATAAACTTGTGTCCTCTATTCTTTGATTCTCCTACTCTGGGTAAAAGACTCTGGCTTCACCCTACTATTCCCCTTGTGATCTCATACATACACCTCTATAAGGCACCCCTCACCCCCCTGTGGGTAGGGAGTGGTTGGGAAAATGAGATAACATGGAACGTAGAGTGAAGGGGTGACGCTGGTCAGCGTGGACTTGCTGGGCCAAAGGACCCGTTTCCATAGGGGTGGCGCAGCGGTAGAGTTGCTGCATTACAGCGCCAGAGACCCGGGTTCAATCCTGACGACGGGTGCTCAGTCTGTACGGAGTTTGTACAGTCTCCACGTGACCGCGGGGGTTTTCTCCGGGTGCTCCGGTTTCCTCCCACAATCCAAAGACGTACAGGTTTGTAGGTTAATTGGCTTCGGTAAAGATTGTAAATTGTCCCTAGTGCTAGTGTACGGGGATCGTTGGTCAGCATGGACTTGGGGGGCTGAGGGGTCTGTTTCCCTTCCCCCCCCCCCCCCCCCAAGACCTGGGTACGATCCTCACCTCGGGTGCTGTCAGTATGGAGTTTGCACGTTCTTTCTGTGACTGCGTGGGTTTCCTCCACTATTCTTTCCCATCCCAAAGGCCTGCGGGATTGTAGGATAATTGGCCTCTGTAAATTGCCCCTGGCGTGCAAGGAATGGATGAGAAGGTGGGATAACATAGAACTAGTGAGATTGGGTGATCCGCTCGGTGAGCTGAAGGGCCCAATTCCTTGCTGCATCTTTCAGTCCCATCCTTCAAGTTGAATAATTGGATACAAAATGCAGAAGTAACTCAGTGGGTCAGGCAGTATCTCTGAAGAAAAGTCTGAAGAAGGGTCTCGACCCAAGACATCGCCCGTTCCTTTTCTCCGTAGACGCTGCCTGACCCACTCCGAGTGACTCCAGCATTTTGTGTCAATCTTCGGTATAAACCAGCGTCTGCACGGGTGGAATAGTTATCCAGTTTCTCAGCAGTTTTTTTTCCTAAATAACTTAACGTGCCTTGTTTGTCTGCGGTGGGTCGCACACAGGAATGAAAGAGAAGAACAAGGAGAAAAAGGTACGGGATTTCCTCAAGGTGAAACTGAAGAAAAAGAAAAAAAAGAAAAAAAAAGTGAAGTCAGGTGAGAGAATTTTGACATCTGGGAAATGTTTGTAGCTCGCCATGTCCTCGGCAGTTGTATAAAAGACGTTTTATTTTAGTACGGTACTGTAGGTTGTTCGTGTAATAAGACAGCAAGAATTAAAATATGTTTAGCTTGGGGCAAACTAGACAGAAGGTGCGAGATTCCAATTATTAAGGTAGAAACAAGGAACTGCAGATGATGGCTTGCACAACAAAGACAGTAGCTCAGCGGGTCGGGCAGCATCCCTGGAGATCATGGATAGGTGACCTTTCCGGTCCAATACATCACCCATCCACGTTCTCCAGAGATGCTGCCTGACCTGCTGAGTTACTCCCGCACTTAGTGCCCAGTTATTGAGGCCCCATTCAACATTGAGGGAGATTTGGCACTGCATAAACATGCACACAACGGAGCCACGATGTGCTGGAGATAATTTGCCACTCCGATTCAATGCTTTGAACCAAAGGCCAAGAGTAGTTTGGAAAGATGGATGAAGGAACGAGGAGAAGATAGCAAATGCCGTCGCTGATTTCTGTGGTGCAGTCAATTCGAGCACAGATATGGTAACTGCAATGCAATTTTCCATGTGTTAAAACATATATTGTTTTTTCAGCAAGTGGCAATAGTGGTGTGTGTGCGAGTACAAGTGTGTTTACACGTGTACACATGACTCACGGATGCATGCATGCGAGTCTCTGTGTGTGTGTGTGTGTGCATGCTCGCGCGCATGTTTTTGTCGAACCCTTTCACCGTGGCAAAGGTCCTAACCAACCCCTAGAATTATTTCACCACCTGTTCCTCTGGTTGCCTCTGACTATATTGCAATTCATCTCTAGCGGACCGATGCATTGTTCCCAGTCGCCAGGTAACAGAATGACAAAGCACTGTTTGTTATCTCCTGGGATGAGTGTTTGAAGGACCGGTGAGGCGTTATATGGCACTGGTCAGACTGTGTTTCGGGTGTTGTGAGCAATTCTGTGCTCCTTATATGAGGTAGGATGGGCAGGCGATGGAGAGGGTCCAGAGGGCGTTCATGAGACTGATCCCGGGAATGATTTGGTTAACGTATGATGAGCGTTTGACGGCACTGGGCCTGTACTCACTGGAGTTTAAAAGGATGAGGAGGGTCTGAATGAAACTTACCGAATAGTGAAAGGCCTGGATAGAGTGGATGTGGAGAGGATGTTTCCACTAATGGAACCATTCTGCCCATCAAGTCTACTCCATTCAATCATGGCTTATCCATCTTTCCCTCTCAACCCCATTCTCCCCATAACGCCTAACTCCCGTACTAATCAAGAAACTCAATCTCTGCCTTAAAAATTATTCATTGACTTGGCCTCTGTGGCAATAAATCCCACAGATTCACCACCATCTGGATGAGAAATTCCTCATCATTTCCTTGCTAAAGGTATGTCCTTTTATTCTGAAGCTATGGCCTCTAGTCCTAGACTCTCCCACTAGTGGAAACATTCTCTGCACCTCCACTCTGTGCAAGCCTTTCACCTCAGCACTTGGTAGGACCAACCGAGACCTGTTCCTTGATGTTCCCCCTCCCCAGACCCATGGATCTCCCAAAGTGGTTCATCTCACCACCTGGTTCAGGCAGAACTCTGGGGCAGGCTAATTAAGGCACAAAATGTTGGAGCAACTCAGCGTGTCAGGCAGCATCCCTGGAGATCGTGGATAGGTGTAGGAAGGAACTACAGATGATGGAGTATAGTGAAGATAGACACAAAACTCAGCAGGACAGCATCACTGGAGAAAATGAATAGCTAACATTTTGGGTCAAAACCCTTACTCAGACTGGAGTGTGGGGGGGGGGGGGGATACTGAAGGTGAGAAAAGGACAGAACAAATCGGGGCCGGCAACGGATGACCTCAGGAGGATGGAGCCCACAATGGCCCGTTGTTGGCTGGGAAGGTGTGATTACAAGAGGGATACACGGACGCGACCAATGGAACATGGATAGGTGAAGTTTCAGACCGATAAATGTTGGCCTTTCCTGAGTTATCCACACGCAAGATGGTTTCTGCTCACCCCCTGGGATGGAGGTTTCTGGATCAGCGTTCCTTTTCTCCAAGATAACACTGCCCACTCACGAACGATCGGCGAACCCATGCTGGGTTCCCTGTATTGCCTGTTTATTTACCTCGCTTCTGGCCGATGTTGTTATTGAGCGTGTTGTGCTGATGCCTTTGAATTCTTTGATCGCAGAGCTTTCTGACAGTGAAGAGAACATAGATGTCTCCAGAGATTGCCCACCTAAAAAATCCACATTCCTCTCAACCAGATCTTCCTCCTCTTACAAATTTCCCTTCTCCCATAAATACACAACCTTATGCACTTCTGACTCGGGATACCTCATGGAAGGACTGACGTTTGACGGTTGGTGATCTGATTTTCTTTTTTGCTTTATTCTCCCACCTTCTCTCCAAAATGCACAAATGCAGTGCCCTGTGTTGTATTTAAAAATATTCTGCGATAGAAGGAACTTGCATTTGTCTGTGTAGGTAGGAACTGCAGATGCTGGTTTATGCCGAAGATAGACACAAAAAGCTGGAGTAACTCAGCGGGTCAGGCAGCATCTCTGGAGAAAAGGAATAAGTGGCATTTCGGGTCGAGACCTTTCTTCAGACCGAGAGCCTGGGGAGAGGGAAATGAGAGATATGAGAAGGTGCAGAGAACAAATGAATGAACTGTATGCAAAAGGACAAATCAAAGCCAGCAACGATGATCAGGGAGAGTTGGAGCCCACACGAAGGCCAGCAAGGGACCATTGTGAGCTCTACCTTTCATCGGTGAGTTCTCTTCCAGGTGAAAGAGGAGGTGAGCGAAGCTGGAGTCTGAAAGGGTCTTTCGGGATCTTGGTGCGTTTTGTTAGTGAGGATGTTTCCACGTTTAGAAAGGAGATGAGGAATTTCTTTAGTCAGAGGGTGGTAATGCATGTGTGGAATGCATTGCCACAGGTTGCCGTGAAGGCCAAGTCAATGGATATTTTTAAGGCAGAGATTGACAAATTCTTGATTCGTCAGGGGTCATGGGGAGAAGGCAGGAGAGAGGGGTTGAGTGGGAAGGATAGATCAGGACAGACCCTTCGGCCCACCGAGTCCGCACCGACCAGCGATCCCCGCACATTCACACTAGGGATCATTTACAATTATACCACGACAATAAACCTACAAACCTGTATGTCTTTGGAGTGTGGGAGGAAACAGGAAGATCTCGGAGAAGACCCACGGGGAGAACGCACAAACTCCGTACAGACAGCACTAGTAGTCAGGATTGGACCCGGGACTCTGGCACTGGGAGGCAGCAACTCTACTGCCGTGCCACCGTGCCACCCACTTGATGCAGAGGTTGGAGACAGGTAGCAAGAACAGCTTTAGAGGCCTTGGTGTGTTAACCTGCTCCCTTTTACTTTGTGTCCTGCGTGTTTGAAAACAAAGTATTGATATTATGTAATGCTTTTCATCACCTCAGTACTTCCCCGTGCCTTTGGATTAACATTTATAATGATGTACAGAGTCGTACCACAATATTGATTGAAAATACTTTGGGAATAAGGCAACAAGTGGAAGATTAAGTGTCTGAAGTTTGTTTTGAAGGGATGCTTGGTGGGCAGGAGGGGGTGTCTATTCCCTCAATTTTTAGAGATTCAGGAAACAGGCCCTTTGGCCCATCGAGTCCGCGCCGACCAGCAATCCCCGTGCACTAGCATTAGCTTACACCCTAGGAACAATTTGTAGAAGCCAATTAACCTACATACATGCACGCCTTTGAAGTAGTGGAGGAAACCGGAGCACCTGGAGATAACCCATGTGGTCCCGGGGAGAAGGTATAAATTGTGTACAGACAGCACCGGAGGTCAGGATGGAACCTGGGTCACCGGTGCCATAAGGCAGCAACTCCATCGCTGTGCCACCCCACCCCCCCCCCCCCCCCCCCCACCTGTTTATTGTTTAGTGCCCGAGTATTCATGTTGAGACCTGCCTATGTTAATGTTGATTGCATTGTATACATTTGTCCAGAAAGGTCAAAGACACTTTGACGCTGACACCTTCTTTCTCTCTGCTACTTTCTCCCTCCTATTCTTGGCCTCGTCCCCAGCTTCCTCCTGCCCCCTTGTCGCAGGACATTTACATGCTTTCATCTCGCTGGGGGCATTCACTCACCCTCTGTGTTTTCCCCCCCCCCCCCCCCCACCCAAAGTGTCGACTCCTTTTTTGCCCACAGGTTGGGTTAGCTGCAATCTGCCTCTGATCTTCCCCAGCACCCAGGGCCGAGTGTTTAGTTTAGAGATACAGCATGGAAATGGGCCCCTTCGGCCCACCCGGGTCTCTGATAGCCAGCGGCGCTCCCTGCTGCGCCACTGTCCCGTGACCTCGAGTGGGTCGCTGCCTGTGATTTTCTTTCCCGCTGGCGGAGGCTGACGGCGGTGCCGATGTCGTTAGATGTTTCAGATGAGGATTCCACGAGCGACTCGTCCACGGACAGCCTGCTGTGGAGCGAGGACGAGTACAGTCAGGAAGTTGACGTGACCACCAACGCCTACGACACGGGCGACGGGGAGGACAGCCAGCTGGAGATCGTGCGCTGCATCTGCGAAGTGGAGGAGGAGAACGAGTTCATGATCCAGGTACCAACGGCGTGTCGTAGAACTAGTACAAATTTTAACCACAATAATCGATCCAAGACAGCAAAGCAGGGCAGCGTCGCGGAGGGGCTGTGTTCCTTGAAAACGATCCACATCCCAATTTATTCATTATCTATTTTTGAGTTTATTTTATTGCCACGTGTACAGAAGTCCAGAGTAAAGCTTTTTGCCGAATTTCCGGCAACCTCCGCTAATCCGGTTGAAATTACGAGAAGGCACTCGAAATCCCAACCCCCGGAAAGTGTGGCTCATCGGGACTTCCACGGCGATCGGCGGGTTGAATTTTCCCACTGCAGCTGGGGCTCTGGAGCCGGCAGATCTGTCCCCATAGCCGACTTCCGTGGCTGACTCTGCGGGTACCTCGGTTCCTCGCCGGCCTAGGTGGAACCTCCCGGTACCGTTGGCCTCGTCTTGGAGGCCGCGACCTCCGATGGGCCGGCAAAACGGATAGTTCAGCAAGGCTCTGGAGTGACGGGTACCAGAAAAGATGGTGGTGGACCTGTGTCCTAATCACGGCCTGCTCTGGCAATGATATCTAGTTTGAATGGTGTGTTTCAGAAACTGCTTGTAGTAAATGTCCGGGCTAATTTGTGAGCGGTAACTGATCTCACTTCCATGTTCCCCTGGCAGTGTGAGGAGTGTCTGTGCTGGCAACACGGCGTTTGCATGGGCTTGCTGGAGGATAGTGTCCCCGAGGTCTACACCTGCTACGTGTGCCGCGACCCGCCAGGTGAGTGTCAGGTTGGCGTAACAAAACGTGGTCAAAGGTCACCTATACCTTTCCTCCGGAGTTGCTGCCGGACCTGCTGGGTTACTCCAGCACTTTGCGTTTGTCTTTGGTATAAACCAGCAACTGCAGTTCCTTGTGTTACAGTAGACAATAGACGCAGGAGTGGGCCATTCGGCCCGTCTTGCATTGTGATCATGGCTGATCATCCACATTCAGTACCCCGTTCCTGCCTTCTCGCCATATCCCCTGACTCTGCTATCTTGAAGAGCTCGATCGAACTTGCATTCAGTAAGTTAGTTACATTTTCAAGCTCCATCAGCTGACATTCTCTGTAGTGTCCTGTGCTCCTGGGCACTGGAGTTGCCAAACCAGGTCGTGATGCAACCAGTTACAAATTCTCCCACTAGTGGAAATATCCTGTCATCTGCCCCATTATTATCACCTCAGGATCTTTGTATGTTTCAGTAAGATCATTTATTCTTCTAAATTCTGAACTTCATAAGTCATAGGAGCAGAAGTAGGCCATTCGGCCTATCACGTCTACTCCTCCACTCAATCGTGGCTGATCTATCTTTCGCTCTCAACCCCATTCTCCTGCCTTCACCATAACCCTTGACACCCTTACTAATCAAGTATCTGTCAACCTCTGCCTTAAAAATACGTATTGACTTGGCCTCCACAGCCATTTTTGACAATGAATTCCACAGATTTACCACCCTCTGACTAAAGAAATTCCTCCTCATCTACTTTCTAAAGGTACCTCCTTTTATTCTCTGAAGAGTATAGATGTTATTTCTTTAGCTGCTTGCAATCAGAAACTTGTTTCATGGAGCATTGAAGAGTACAGCACAGGAACAATGTGCCACGAGGGTTACACAAAAGGCTGGAGAAACTCAGCGGGTGCAGCAGCAGCATCTAAGCAGCGAAGGAGATAGGCAATGTTTCGAGTCGAGACCAGAGGTCTCACCTTATAGCTATGCCCTCTGGTGTTGCAGATTTGCATTCTGGCGAAAAGGTTCTGACTGTCTCCCCTAATCTATGCTTCTCATAATTGTGTGCACTTCTATTAAATCTCTCCTCAACATCCTATATTAATCTAGTGGATCTCTTTCAAACCGTCGCTAGTGCAGGTTTACACTACATAAGGAGACCAAAACTGGACAAAAACCTCGAGGTTTGCCCTCGCCCACCACCCCTGTACGATTGTGGCAACATTTGCAACCCTTGTGGAGACGCAAGGAACTGCAGATGCTGAACATTGTGAGCAAACCACAAAGTGCTGGAGGAACTCAGCTGTTCAGGCAACCTGTGTGGAGGGAATGTGCAGACAACTTTTCTAGGTGGGACCCTTCTTCAGATTGAGTGAGGGATACGCTCAGTTCATGAGGGGAATAGATAAGGGTCCAAGGTGCTTTATTGTAACATGTGCGAAGTGCAAACGCGCAGTGCGATTCTCCTGTTACAAACAGTCCAGTGGAGTATTGCCATACCCTCCCCCGATCAGCAGTTCTACAGAAGTAGTCTACTGAGGCCCACATGCAAGAGACTCCATGTTTTTGGCACCATTTTTCAAGTCCAGCCCTCGCTCCGGTTATTAAGAGTGGTGCCCGTTTCAGGCGAGCCCCAGGCTGCAGCGGGCCTCCAGCCGTCGACCTGCTTGGTCGACAAGCAACCAGCATTCTCTCCTCGCCCGTCCACCGTTGTGCCCCGGGGAGCGCCTCCCGCGGTCGATCTTGAAGGCGAATGCACGGTGTCCGCCGCCCATGGTAAGAGCTTCGAGAACAAGAGGATGTGGGTTTAAGGTGAGAGGGGAAAGATTTAATAGGAACATCCTTTACACACAGAGGGTGCTGGTTAGGAAGGAACTGCAGATGCTAAGAGACAAAATGCTGGAGGAACTCAGCGGTTCAGGCAGTATCTCTGGAGAAAAGGAATAGGTGACGTTTTGGGTCGAGACCCTTCAGAGGTGGTGACGGGAAGTGCCGTAACATTTTGACAGGTACACGAATAGGAAATGTTTAGAGGGGTGTGGGTCAAATGCAGGCTGGTGGGACTAGCAAAGGTGGTTGGCATGGCAGTGTTGGGCCGAAGGGCTTCAAAGGGTCAAGAACTTCAAATTCCTGGGCATGCACATCTCTGAAGATCTCTCCTGGTCCCATCACTGATGCAATCATAAAGAAAGCACATCAGCGCCTCTACTTCCTGAGAAGACTACGGAGAGTCGGTATGTCAAGGCAGACTCTCTCGAACTTCTACAGGTGCACAGTAGAGAGCTTGCTGACCGGTTGCATCGTGGCTTGGTTCGGCAACTTGAGCGCCCAGGAGCGGAAAAGGCTGCAAAACGTTGTAAACGCTGCCCAGTCCGTCATCGGCTCTGACCTTCCTTCCATCGAGGGGGTCTATCGCAGTCGCTGCCTCAAAAAGGCTGGCAGCATCATCAAGGACCCACGCCATCCTGGCCACACACTCATCTCCCCGCTACCTTCAGGTAGAAGGTACAGGAGCCTGAGATCTGCAACATCCAGGTTCAGGAACAGCTTCTTCCCCACAGCCATCAGGCTATTAAACACAACTTCCAACAAACTCTGAGCTATAACAGCCTACTGTTTATTTATGTGTGTGTGTGTGTATATATATATACTATGGTATATGGACACACTGATCTGATCAGTATTTATGCCTACTATATTCTGTTGTGCTGCAGCAAGCAAGAATTTCATTGTCCAATGTGGGACACATGACAATAAACTCTCTTGGCTCTTATTGTGGATGATTCTTTCTGCTGCAGAACATCGCTTGAGTTCCAGATACTGGTACGACAAGGAGTGGCTAAGCAGTGGCCACATGCACGGCCTGACCTTTCTCAAAGAGAATTACTCGCACCAGAACAGCGGCAATATAGTTGCGACGCACCAGCTACTGGGAGACGTGCACCGGGTGATCGAGGTACTCCACGGGCTGCAGCTGAAGATATACATCCTCCAGTAAGTAGCGGCACTGCTGGGTGTAACAATGAGGCAAAAGCTGCAATTTGTCTTCAGTAATTATGGTCGCAGAGACTATAGAATCAACGTCAACCCACCTTCCCAACAGTAGACGGACGCACAGTGCTGGAGTAACTCAGCGGGTCATGCAGCATCTTTGGAGGAAAAAGGATGGGGGACGTTTTGGGTTGGGACCCTTCTTCAGACTGGAAGTAGACGGGAGGGAACTGGAGGAAATGCACAGAACAAATTAGGACTGGAAACTGATGACCAAGGAAGCGTGGAGCCCACAATGGTCTATTGTTGGCTGGGGAAGAGGTGATAATGAAACGATACAAGGGTGCGAACAGTGGAGCTAGTAGGACGACTAGGGTGGGTGGGGGGGGGGGGGGGGGAGAGAGAATGCAAGGGTTACTTGGAATTAGAGAAATCAATATTCATACCTGCCCAATGTAAGCTGCCCAAGCGAAATATGTGGGGCTGTTCCTTGATCCAGTTCCTTGCTTCAACCCTACTGGAATGTTGACTGTTGTGTGATTTGTTTGTCCTCAGGAATAAGGATCAACCAGACCTGAAGCTGTGGTCCAAGCCCTGGCGGGTCAACTCCACCGCCATCGAGAAGCTGCGGGAGCGGCACAGTGCGCCCAGTGAGGACAGCAACAGCGGCCTGAGCGCCAGCGCGCCGGGTAGGACCCCGAATGGCACGTCAGAGCGGCAGAACAGGGTCCCGGTCATCGAGGAGTCCTACATCACCAGCGAGCACTGCTACCAGAAGCCTCGGGCCTACTACCCTGCCGCCGAGCAGCGGCTGGTGGTGGAGACCAGGAACTCCTCGCTGGACGAAGGTTTCGGGCGGATGCGGGAGAACGGGGACGAGACGCTGGCCGAGAGGTTCGGCAGGAACGTCGATGAAGACTCAGGGCGGCCAGACTACGATTTCCGTCGCGAGCAAGACAGCGTCTGTAAGGTGAGTGACTCCTAGGGAGATCTTTGCCCCGTGTCCCACAGAGATAGACTTTGGTTAGTCTGCATTTGGTGCATGGCGTGTAGTTTAATTTAGAGATACAGCATGGAAACAGGCCCTTCGGCCCACCGTGTCCATGCCAACCAATGATCACCCGTACACTGGTTCTGTACTACACATGATGAACAATTAACAGAATCGTATTAATCTACAATCCTGTACGCCTTTGGAGTGTGGGAGGAAACCGGAGCGCCCAGCGAAAACCCACATGGTCACAGGGAGAACGTATAAACTCCGTACAGACAGCACCTGTGGTCAGGATTGAACCTGGGGTCTCTGGCGCTGTAAGGTGGCAACTCTACCGCTGCGCCACCGTGCCATCCTGGTTCCACTCACCCCAGTACAGGAAGGATGTGGAGGTTTTGGAAAGGGCGCAGAGGAGATTCACCAGAAAGATGTTTGGATTAGAGGGTATTAGATACAAGGAGAGGATGGACAGACTTGGATCATTTTCTCTGGAATGCCAGAGGTCGTGGGGGTCCTGTAGATACATAGGTGCGGGGTAGGCCCTTCGAGCCTGCGCCGCCATTCAACATGATCATGGCTGATCATCTAAAATCCGTGCCCCGTTCCTGCTTTTTCCCCATATCCCTTGATTCCTTCAGCCCTAAGAACTAAATCTAACTCTCTCTTGAAAACATCAGAAGTACATAAAATGATGAGAGGCATAGATAGTGTAGTCCTTCGGAACCTTTTTCCCAGGATGGAAATGTCAAAGACTAGATGGCATCGCTTTAAGCTTTGAGGGGCAAAGTGTAAATGAACTGTGTGAGGCAAGTTGTACACAGAGGGTGGGGAGCGGTGGGAATGCCCTGCCAGGGATGGTGGTGGAGGCAGATGTGATATTTAAGGTGGCATTTAGGGGGGTTTTGGATAGGCGCATGGAATGCAGAGAATGGAGGGAATGGATCATGTGCAGGTTGTATATGGAACCCACATATGATATATTATTTTATTGTCAGAGCAAAGCCTGAAATGTGTTTTGCATCGCAGCAGCTCCATTTACAGCATCACATAAAAGATAAAAGAGATTTGAAAAGTCATGCATTAAGACATCGAGACAGGACCCAAAAATACATGCATTCATCAAAACGTTGCAATAACAGAAGACAACATTTGAGGCCCATCAGTGTGCATTTGATCTGGGGTTGGTACAAGTGGTTGACCTGCAAAGCGAATGGTATGTTAGCTTTCATAGCAAAAGGATTTGAGTATAGGAGCAGGGAGGTTCTACTTCAGTTGTATAGGGTCTTGGTGAGACCACACCTGGAGTATTGCGTACAGTTCTGGTCTCCAAATCTGAGGAAGGACATTATTGCCATAGAGGGTGCAGAGAAGGTTCACCAGACTGATTCCTGGGATGTCAGGACTGTCTTATGAACAAAGACTGCATAGACTCGGTTTTTACTCTCTAGAATTTAGGAGATTGAGAGGCGATCTTATAGAAACTTACAAAATTCTTAAGGGATTGGACAGGCTAGATGCAGGAAGATTGTTCCCGATGTTGGGGAGGTCCAGGACAAGGGGTCACAGCTTAAGGATAAGGGGGAAATCCTTTAGGACCAAGATGAGAAGAACTTTTTTCACACAGAGAGTGGTGGGTCTGGAACTCTCTGCCACAGAGGGTAGTTGAGGCCAGTTTATTGGCTATATTTAAGAGGGAGTTAGACATGGCCTTTGTGGCTAAGGGGATCAGAGGGTATGGAGAGAAGGCAGGTACGGGATACTGAGTTGGATGATCAGCCATGATCATATTGAATGGCGGTGCGGGCTCGAAGGGCCGAATGGCCTACTCCTGCACCTAATTTCTATGTTTCTAATCTTTGAGCAGATTTTTAATTGGAGCAGTTTTGATTTTGTAGTAGCCCACAAACTCTTGTACCATGTAATCTCTCCATTCCCTGCATATCCACGTGCCTATCCAATAGCCCATTTAAATAGTTTCCTCGTTGGCATTGTATCCAGCACAGACATCGTGGGCTGAAGGGCCTACACACCTGTGCCGTACTGTTCTATGAAAACTTTCCTCCATCCGCTGAGGCAGCCCCTGATGTACTTGTTTATTTGTTTGTTTGCAGGACGAGAGCGGCACGGGCAAGGTAAGAGTTCTTTCTCCTTCCATGTCTTCCCTCGAAGCCAGTGGGTGGCTGGGCTATCTCAGGGGGGCTGTGCCTGGAGTCACACTCAGGAAGGGGGACTGATTCTCTTCCCTGAAGGGCTTTAGTGCATCACAAGCGTTTCCACAGCAATCTGGCAGTGTCACAAACATTGGTGGAAACCTTTTAATTACAAATCAAGCTAATTTGCTTGATGATATGATGGAATTTCAGCTTCTGATTCCAGATCAATAGTCCAGGCCTTTAGATGCTTCCAGTTTTAATCATGTCCAGTAATAACCACCGTCTAGTTTAGAGATACAGCGCAGAGACAAGCCCTTCGGCCCACCGAGTCTGTGCCGACCAGCGATCACCCCGTACACCAGCCATACCCTACACACTAGGGACAATTTACAATTTTACTGAAGCTAATTAACCTACAAGAGTCTGGGAGGAAACCGGGGCACCCGGAGAAAGCCCACGTGGTCACAGGGAGAAGGTACAAACTCCATGCAGAGAGCACCCATAGTCAGTATCGAACCTGGCTCTCTGGCGCTGTGACGCAGCAACTCTAGCTTTGCGCCACCCACCAAGTGGCTGTTAATGGAATTGGACACGGTGCAAGTGTGTGTACATGAAGCAAAAGGGTTTGCCAACAGAGTTAGAGGCAACCAATCTGAGATTAGTTCTGCAAGGGCAGCTCGGGGAGATTAGAGGAGAACGCAGATTGTAATAAGCGAGCATGTGTCGCAGACAACACACCGGCTGCACTTTGCTACCGGCCCACACAATTGGCCTTTGTTTTTCACCAGCTAATTATTAAACACCAGATTGTTGACCAGAACAAGTGATTGAGCAGCTAATCAAACATCTTTGCAAGCCTCTTCCAACAAAATGTTTTTGGAATTCGACTTTTCCTTCCAGAATTTGTTTTTGGTTTAATTATTGTCACGTGCACCAAGGTACGTGGAGGTTTTTGTTGTTGCGTGCCATCCAGTCGGCAGAAGGACTATACTTTACTGCAATCCAGCCGTCCACAGAGTACAGACACAGGATAAAGAGAATAACGTTTAGTGCAGGATAAAGTCGGATAAAAGGTAGTCTGAGGGTCTCCAATGAGGTAGATGGGAGGTCAGGACCGCTATCTCGGTGGTGGTAGGATGGTTCAGTTGCCTGATAACAGCGGGGAAGAAACTGTCCTTGAATGTGGAGGTGTGTGTTTTCACACTTCTGTACCTCTTTCCTGATGGGAGAGGGGAGAAGAGGGAGTGACTAGGGTGAGTTTGAGCAAATTTGGCATTGCATATTTAGTGAATTTTGGCAAATTCCAATAGTTTCTCGCGTTTACAAATAAATGATTGTTATTTAATGAATTAAGATGAGCATATTTTGGTCAAATGTTAAATTCCATTTTTACATTGTGATTCTCTTTGTGCCTTTAGGTCCCAGTTTTCAGATTCATCAGATTAATTCTGACCTGAATGAAAAATCATGAGAGCATGATGTAGTAACTTTCAGATTCCTGTCTTTCCTGCTAAACAGAATTTGTTTAGCAGCACCTTGTTTAGTTTTGTTGTGTTTGGCGATGCAGCGTGGAAATAGACCCTTCGACCCACTGAGTCGAGCCGACCATCGATCACCCGTTCACATGTTTTCCCACTTTTGCATCCTCACACCAGGGGCAATTTACAATTTCTAGAAACCATTTGACCTCCAAACCTGCACATCTTTGGGATGTGGCACGAAACCGGAGGGAGAATGTGCAGACTCCGCACAGACAGCACTCGTAGTTGGGATCAAACCCGGGTCTCTGGCGTTGTGAGGCCGCAGCTGTACTGCTGCACCACTGTGCCGCTGTTGTTGGCTGCAGAGTGCATTGGGATAAATGTGGGATAAAAGTGGAAAGTGCTGTTTGCATCATCTTTTATTTTTTATTTTTTGCATCTGTGCAAAGATGTAACTTTGCATGTTCTGTGGCCATTTCCAAAGTCCAGTGTCCCGTCCGTCCGCCCGCATGCTGGGTCTACAGGAGCAGTTCCCAATCCAGGCAAGCCCCAGGCTCCTGCAGGGCCTCCCTCCGTCACCTTCGACGAGATCGGCCCGCAAACCAACGTCCCTCTCCTCGCCCGGCCTCTTTACGCTCCTTGCTCCTCACGTCTGGAGTCTCCAGCGACTCCCTCACGGTCTGCCGAGCCTTCGAGTCCTCTGGTGGGTTCCCCGTTCCTTGGCCGCGATCTCAGAAGGTATTGGCCAGGATATGCTGCCATAACCTCGGCAGGGGCCTTGCTTGCACACCAGTCTCATAATGTGATGGTCATGAGTTCAAGACTCACAAGAGGCACTAGTTTCGGGCAGGGCAGTGCAGCTGATAGAGCTGCAGCATACAACGCGGGAACAGGCCCTTCGGCCCACAATGTCTATGCCGGACATGAAGCCAAGACCATCTTTAGATGTTATAGATACAGAAACAGGCCCTTCGGCCCACCGAGTCCGTGCCAATCAGCGATCCCCATACTCTCGCAATGGCCTACACACTAGGAATAATTTACAATTTTACCAAAGCTAACTAACATGCCCCTCTTTTATTACCCCTCCCTCTCTCTGCCCCTCTCGCTCTCTCTCTTTCCCTCTCTGCCTCTCTCTCTCTCTCTCTCTCCCTGCCCCTCTCGTGAGAGCGCTCTCTCCCTCTCCCTCTCTCTCTCTCTCTCTGCCTCTCTCTCTCTCTGCGCCTGTCTCTGTATATCTCTCTCTGTCTCTGTATATCTCTCTCTGTCTCTGTACATCTCTCTGTCTCTGTATATCTCTCTGTCTCTGTATATCTCTCTCTCTGTCTCTGTATATCTCTCTCTGTCTCTGTATATCTCTCTCTGTCTCTGTACATCTCTCTGTCTCTGTATATCTCTCTCTCTGTCTCTGTATATCTCTCTCTGTCTCTCTCTGTCACCCTCCCCCTCTCTCTCCCTCTCCGTCTGTCTCTCCCTCTCCGCCTCTCTGCCTCTCTTTCTCCCTCTCCCTCTGTCTCTCCGCCTCTGTCTCTCTGCGCCCCTCTCTCTCTCCCTCTCCCTCTCCCCCTCTCTCTCCACCCCTCTCTCCCTCCCGTCAGGTCCATGGCAGTGGGCCAGCAGCTGAACCGCAGGGTGAGCAGGAGAGCCGTGGGCCGAGGCAGGGTGAGGAAGGGGGAGCGGGGGACCCCCAGCTGCAGTGGCAGGTCAACCTGCTGGCACATGTGGAGTCTCTCCAGGACGAGGCCTGTCACAGGATGGACTTCATCGAGAGAGAGCTGGACGGTGAGTCATGGTCATACGATGCAAAATCAGGCCCTTCGTTCCATCTAGACTAGTCCCACCTGCCCACGTTTGGCCCAAATCCATCTAAACCGTTACCATCCACGTATCTGTCCAAATGTCATTTAAATGGTGTTATAGTACGTGCCTCAACTACCTCTACTGACAGCTCATTCCATGTACCTACCCACCTCCATCTGAGTGAAAACGTTGCCCCTTGGGTTTGTATAAAATCTTGCCCATCTTGCACATATGTCCTCTTGGTTTCGATTCCCCCACCCGGGGTAAAAGACTCCGTACATTCACCCAATCTGTTGCTCTCATGATTTAGTATCACCACCTCGGCCGGTGTGTTCGTGGTTTCAGGAACCCTGGGTGAAAACAAATCTTGTACTCCACCCTATGGGTCAAGCGCAGCCAGGTGGGACTAGTACAGATGAGGTGTGAGCAGCATCTCTGGAGAAAAAGAATGGGTGGCGCTTTGGGTCAGAACCCTTCTTCAGACTGAAAGTAGAGGTGGGGGGAGAGGGGGTGAGAAAAAGCCAGAACAAATCAGGACCAGCAGCAAATGACCAAGGAAGGGTGGAGCCCACAATGGCCCATTGTAGTTTGGGGAAGAGGTGATATCGCAGGGATGCAGGGAGTTCCATCCTGTACACTAGCACTGTCCTACACACTAGGGACAATTTAACCAAGTAACCCTCAAACCTGTACGTCTTTGGAGCGTAGGAGAAAAACCCACATGGTGACAGGGAGAACGTACAAACTCCGCACAGACAGCACCGTAGTCGGGGTCAAACCCGGGCCTCTGGTGCTGTGAGGCAGCAACTCTACCGCTGCGCCGCCCTAGTGTTCGGCTGCTGCAAGCTCTTCCTCGCGCGTAATTCCATCTCCTTTGTTTCACCCTCTAGTTCTGGAGAGCTGGCTGGACTACTCCGGCGAGCTGGAACCCCCGGATCCACTGGCAAGGCTGCCTCAACTCAAGAACAGGATGAAACAACTGCTTGCGGACTTGGGCAAGGTGCAGCAGATCGCCTCCTACTGCCCTGTGTGAGCGACGCCTCTAACGCTGGCGGACGCTCCCTCGACCACGGGCTGTTGCCTGCCCGGGGGGGGGGGGGAGGGGTCAGACAGTCCACGTGCCCAGGGACCCCACCATCGCCAACACTGCCCACGGCCGTAAACGGAAGCCACTTGGATCTGCATTTAACGCCGACAAATCCGGACTCGTGTTTGTACTTTTTATTCTGTCTGTCTACATTTTGCGTCAGTTCTTGAGCCCTCTCGTGGAGTTGTGCGGCGTTAAGGAGAGGGAGATGGCCCCTCGGTGTGAAGCTTTGACTCTCGGCCCAGGGGAAGATGAGGCCCGATGATCACCGGCCATCTGCACGCCCCCTGCTGGTTCTGCTTCGCCCGGACACCCAGTGTCGTTGGATATCATCAGAGGGCTTGATTGCCCAAGCGGGGTGGGGGAGGGTGGCTGGAAAAGCATTGTAAAGAATTTAGTACTTTCTTAAATCCTTGTGTCGATCTTTGTTGCCGTTTTATTTTGAATGGTAAATACTACTGGTGTGTGGGCAAGTCAGGGATGGGTGTGACAGGTCCAGGAGCACTAGTTTAGTTAAAGGTAGACACAGCAAAATGCTGGAGTAACTCAGCGGGACAGGCAGCGTCTCTGGAGAGAAGGAATGGGTGATGATTCGGGTCGAGACCCTTCTTCAGACTGATCTTCCGTATGAAGAAGGGTCTCGACCCGAAACATCGCCCATATCAGCTTGGAAGAAACTCCCTGTATCTGGGGGTTTGCGTTTTCACACTTCTGCACCTCTTGCCTGATGGGGAAAGGGGAGAAGAGGGAACATACATTGAAATGTAGAGTCATGCAACTAATCCACGCCCAACTAGTGTGAATGGGTCAGGTGGAATAAGTGGGCTGAAGGGCCTGTTTCCATGCTGTACTTCTAAACTAAACAAAACAAAAACCTTTTTGTGTGGCCCAGCCTCCAGTGTTCAATAAACTGACGGGAAATAAAAACACAAAATGCAGGAAAAACTCAGTAGATCAGGCAGCATCTGTGGAAAGAGAAACAGTTTATGGTATAGATCGAAGCACTTTTATGTGTGGGCTACACCCTTTAACTCTTGAACACAGACTCTGCCACTTACAATAGTTCTGATGAAGCGTCTATGACCTGTTATGTTAGCGGCTTCTCTCTCTACAGATGCTGCTTGACTTGCTGAGTTCTTAAGCATTTTTTGTTTTCAGATTTGTGA
Source organism: Raja brachyura (assembly GCA_963514005.1). The sequence continues at coordinate 28,524,803 of OY740802.1, forward strand.
CATCTGTGGGTATTTCATTTTCACCGAACTGCATGTTTGTTTCTTCACCACTAGAGGGCTGTAAATGCTTAGTTCTGAGTACATTCAAGGCCAAGACTTAAGTAAACAAAGCACTGGAAGAATTCAAAAATGCTGGAGAAACTCAGCGGGTGCAGCAGCATCTATAGCCCGAAACGTTGCCTATCTCCTTCGCTCCATAGATGCTGCTGCACCCGCTGAGTTTCTCCAGCATTTTTGTCTACCTTCGATTTTCCAGCATCTGCAGTCCCTTCTCAAACACTGGAAGAATTCAGCAACTTCTGTGAAGGGAAAAGTACAGACGGCATTTCACATTTGAAAAACACGGGGATGTTTTAAGGGTCAAGGGAGGCACCGTGATGCAGCGGGTCGCGCTGCTGCCTCACCGCATCTGAGAATCGGGTTCGATCATGACCTTGGGTGCTATATCTTGTGTGAAGTTTGCATGTTCTACCTGTGACCATGAGGATTTTTTTCTGGATGCTTCCGTTTCCCCCCATGTCCCAAAAACGTGCCTGTTTGTAGATTAATTCTGTAAATTTGTAGGGAGTGGGTGCGAGAGTGGGATTGATGGTTGACGGCTGGGCCCAAGGGCCTGATTCCATGCTCTGTCTTCCAATCAATCAATTAAACAAGCTTGCATCTTGATGAGGTGGTTGTAGCAAGGACGTTTCCTCTTGCGGGCGACTTGTGGGGTCACATAGAACTAGGTGTGAATGGGTGATGGATGGTCAGCATGGAGTTTGAGTATCTTTCGTTCAATCAATGAGGGTTCCATTGCTGAAAACTGCGATTCAATTTCACCGTAAATCAGAAAGGTCAATTTTCGGTGGTTATTTATATTGCATCACTCTACAGACACTTATCTCTTTCATTTCATTCAATGATCGCCTCGCCCTCGCACTGTCCATAATTAAACCAATGGAACAGGTGCTTTATCCAGTCATTACTCCATACCATGTAACATTTTTTTTATCATTATTGCAAGTTTGAAGAAAGCTCAAAATTATGGGAGACTTTATTCCTTGGACAGCAGGAGGTTGTGGGGGTGTTTGTTGAGAGGTTGTGGAATAGTAAGGGGAACAAATAGTGGGGGGGGGGGGGGGGGGAAATGCAGAGTCTTTTACACAGGGTAATGGAATCAAAATCAAGTTTAAGGTGAGGGGGGCAAGATTTAATACAAACCTGAGACAACTTTTTCACTCAGGCTGGTGGGTATATGGAACGAGCTACCGCAGGAGGTAGTTGAGGTAGATGTTACAACAGCATTTAAAATACACTTGGATGGGTAGATGGATAGGAAAGGTTCAGAGAAAACGAGAGCAAATGTCCCACGGGAGGCCTGGTCCCCCAACGCAACCCGTTCCCCAATGCAATATTCCACCACTCACCCGTTCCCCAATATTCCACCCATAGCCCCCAACTGCGCAGGGGCTGCTCATTTCACCTTATTCAAAAATTCAGTGTACTGTGACTTAAAAATATTTTTAAAAATGCGCCCTCCCTGCATGCTGCCAGGAATATAAAACAAAATGGATAGTAACATTGTAGCTTGCAATTGCACTTGCTAGTGCTGGCAGGACTGAGTGTGTAAAGATTGCAACATTGCAGCAATGTGAAGTCAGCTGCAGAAAATATATTTTTCTCAAATCTTGACTTTTAAAATTAAAAATGTGAAATATAACATCAATCTGAATGAGACTTGACGCAGACCACCACAGGACAATGGTGAGTAAGGTGGTGCAAAAAAAAAAATTAGCGCTATCGTGTATCGTTTGGGCGTGATTTCAGGATCACATGTAATCAAATAGATAGAAACAAGACGAGAGTTTTACCAATATATACTAGCCCAACTGGGACCTGTTGGGTTCCTGTCACATGAGAGGCCTGGTCCCCCAACGCAACTGTTCCCTAATGCAATATTCCACCACTCACCCGTTCCCCCAACGCAATCCGTTCCCCCAACGCAATATTCCACCACTCACATAGCCCCCAACTGCGCAGGGGCTGCTTATTTCACCTTATTCACCTTACCTCATTTTAACTTTAAAAAATAATTCAGTGTACTGTGACTTTAAGAAAAATGCATTTACGCCTGCTAGAGTTAGCAGGGCTCAATGTACTTGGATAGCAACAATGTTGCGAGCACAGTTACAATCCCATTGTGGCGTCATAGCTCTGAGCACAGGGAAGAACTGTTTCTCAATTGGGGTTTTGCAAATCTAAAAATGTCAATAACTTGTGAAATATAACATAAATCTGAACAAAACTTGACACTAAACAACCACAGGACAATTGTGATTAAGGTGGTGCAAACATTTTAGCGCTATTGTGTACCGTTTTGGCGAGTTCTGGGAGCACATACACATAGATAGATAGACAGATAGAAACAAGACGTGAGTTTTAGTAATATATAGACCAAGTGGGACCAGTTGGGTCCCGACCCGCAATGTGGGGGGGGGGGGCGGCGGCCTGCGGCGTCACACACTAACCACCCCCCCCCACACGCACACACACACTAACCCCCCCTTGATATATTAATATTAATTCGCTCCTTTTCCCCCATCCCCCGCCCTATCCACTCACGCATAACCCCCAACTGCGCAGGTGCGGCTAGAGAGGGTGACGGGGGTAGGGGTGGAGGGAGGGGACGGGGCAGAGAGGGAGGGGTGGGGGGTCCGCGGTGTCACGGATGGAGGGGGGTGGTCTCCGAATGCAATACACCACTCGCCCTTAGGTCCCAATACTCACCACTCCCTAGAGCGGGGGTGGGGGGCAGCGAGGGAGAGGGGGTAGAGAGGGTGTGGGGTGTTGGCTGCCTTTTTGAGGCCGAGGGGGGGGAGGGTGCAGGAGGTGCGAATAACCCGGGGGGGGTGTGAATAACCCGGAGGGTGTTGGCTGCCTTTTTGAGCTGGGGTTGCCGATTCTTCTCGGTGCTGACTGTGGGGGGGGGGGGGACCACAGCCAGTGCGGAGCAGAAGCGGCAACACTAGCGCAACTCCCGCTGGACCAACTGATGGGCCTCACCGTTGCGGAATCGATGCCTCCTTGATGGCCGGGTAAAACCCCGGGGGGGGGGGGAGGGAGTGCGAATAATGTCGGTAGATAGATGCAGGCAAATGGGAATAGATTAGATATGGCATCTTGATTGGCATGGACAAGTTGGGCCAACGGACTGATTACCATGCTGTCGGACTGATTTCTCTAAGACAGATGATACTTAACCAGGCAATGCCCTGTATATTCTGGAACACCCTACCCAATAGCTCTGTACCAAACTATCCATGGTGGCTCACTACGTTACCTCAAGAACATTTTTTGCCCAATTTTGTTATCATCACCTACATCTTAATGATGCTTCTTTTCAAGAGCAAAGCAACTATGTTTAATGGCAATCTACCCCCGCACCCCCCCCCCCAACCATTGCAACTAGTCTGAAGAAAGGTCCCGACCCAAAACGTCACCTATCCATGTTCTCCAGGGATGCTGCCTGCCACCGAGTTCCTCCAGCACTTTGTGCCTTTCCCCGTTAAACCAGCAGCTGAAGTTCCTTGTAACTATATTTATTGGCAAGCTGGAATCTTAAAAATTCTGGTGGAGAAACTAAATATGTCACTGAACATGATCTACTCGAGTACCTGTATGCTACCCTGGTTATTTCAGTTTTAGCAGAATTGTACATTTTATTTCTGTTGAATTGTGGATTAAGCATTTGCGTTGAGGTTTTTGTTTTCCTGTGTTGCTTGTAAGTAGGGCACAGGTGGCTGGTTTTATAGAGTGGCCGTTCTGAGCTGAGGTAAGATGTCTTCATCTTTTCAAGTTCAAGGCGATGGGGCAGCAGAGTCATGCAGCTGGTAGAGTCGCTGCCTCACAGCACCATAGACCCGGGTTTGATCCTGAACACAGGTGCTGTCTGATTTCCTTCCACATCCCAAAGATGTGCAGGTTTGTAGGTTGATTGGCTTCTGTAAATTGTTCCTAGTGTTCAGTTCAGTTTTATTTTATTTGTCATATGTAGGTTAACACAGGGTCAATGGTACAATGAAATGCGTTTGACAAAACAACGGGTCACCTCAGTGGTTAAATGGCACTTTATTGTCATATATGTAGGTACAGTGAAAGTCCTTTTTTACATACAGTTCAGTGAAAATCTCACTAGACATCAGAACAATCATATTTATACAAGATTCATAGTTATTCAGCGTGAAAGGGCCTTCGGCCTAGCCTGCCCACACCCACCAACATGCCTCATCTACTCTAGTCCTTCCTGCCTGCATTTGGCCCATATCCCATTAAATCTATCGTATTAATGTGTCCATCTAAATGCTTCTTATGCATTGTGGGTTTTTTTTTTAAAGAGTAGGGAGTGGGTGAGAAAGTGGGGTAACACAGAACTTGTTTGAATAGCTGGTCGATGGTCTGCATGGACTCGGTGGGCTGAAGGGCCTGTTTCCATGTTCCATCTCCAAACTAAAGTAAGATGAGGGTTACACAAAAAGCTGGAGAAACTCAGCGGGTGCAGCAGCATCTAAGGAGCGAAGGAGGTAGGCGACGTTTTGGGTCGAGACCCTTCTTCAAAGTAAGATGAGAGCGGCTCCAAGTATTGGCAATCGTTCGAAAGGTTTCCTGAACTCAGCGATGCAAATAGCGAAAAGTGGCTTGAAAGTGGATAATTCTGACATTCTGATAATGATGTGGTGTCTAAGGATTTTTTTTGTATTCTGAGAAACACCTAACAAATGCTGGTGTTTATTTCCTGTGGACATCACCTAGTGACATTTGCTGTTTGTGAACTTGAAAGACAGGGATACAGCCATGTCTGGTACACTGTGAGATCAGTAGCGTTGCAATGCCTAAATAAGTTAAATAGAAATAAGGTTGCCAAATGATTGCCTATAACCATTGATTAGATCTTAATCTGTGGCTTTCTTGCAAGAGTGGCCATTGCCTAATGTTGCAGTGGTAGAGTTGCTGCCTCACAGCGCCAGAGACCCGGACTTGATCCTAACTATGGGTGCTGTCTGTATGGAGTTTGTGCGTTCTCCCTGTGACTGCGTGGATTTTGTCCGGGTGCTCCGGTTTCCTCCCACATCCCAAAGACGTGCAGGTTTGTAGGTTAATGGCTTCTGTAAATTGTCCCTAGTGTTTGGATAGAACTAGTGTACGAGACATTGTTGGTCGGCGCGGATTCGGTGGACTGTATCTTTAAACTCCAAACCCCAACACCAGTCTCCAGTAGTGCAAGGCCATCATTTTGTTATGGTATGGCATCATTAGCAAGTTCATAATTCATAAAGATCCCTAGCGTTATACAGCATGGAAACAGGCCCTTCAACCCAACTGATCCATGCTGACCAAAATGCCTTGTCGAAGTTGGTTCCATTTGACTGGTCTCGCATCCCTCTAAACCTTTCCTTTCTATTTATCTGTCAAAAGTATCTTTTTACGAGGATGTTGAGAGGACTCGAGGGCCTGAGTATATAGGGAGAGGTTGAGCAGACTATGTCTCTGTTCTATTGAATGCAGGAGGATGAAGGGTTAATTGCCTTGGTATCATTGTAAAATTGTCCCCAGTGTGTGTAGGATAGTGTTAATGTGCGGGGATCGCTGGCCGGCACAGGCTTGGTGGGCCGAAGGGCCAGTTTCTGTGCGATGTCTCTAAACTAAAGCCTGTTATCCTGGCGGCGGCACTGTTTCGGTGATGTCCTGGTGACGTCGTTGATCTCTCCGCCACTGCTCCTGCAGGCTGTGTCCGATCTGCTCAGGATTAGAGGAATCCTCCAGTTTACTTTGCAGATGTCCACCTTCTGCCCTCGCCCGCCCAAAATATAGTTTGAACAAAACCACAGAACAAAACAGGAAAATATATTTATCTTGCCTAGGCTTTCAATACTGGTCGTCTTCCTGTGGTGGTCATCTCTCTCACCCTCTTGCTTTTAATAGTTCTGTGGTTAGCCTTTGCTGAAATGCATCTCTGTATCAATTTACAATTTTGGTTTGAGTTTTCAAACAACTTGACGCATGTAATCAAATATAATTTTCCACTGTGTCATCACTAGCATGATTTAGTTTAGACATACAGAGTGGAAACAGGCCCTTTGGCCCACTGAGTTCATGCCGACCCACGATTCCCCGTACACTAGTTCCATTCTACACACTAGGGGGCCATTTACAGAAGCCAAGTAACCTACAAACCATGGAGTGGGAGGAAACTGGAGCACCCGGAGAAAGAGAAAACCCATGAGGTCACGGGGAGAACGTACAAACTCCACACAGCCAACAGCCGTAGTCAGGATCGAACCCGGGCCTTTGGCAATGTAAGGCAGCAACTCTAACTCTGCGCCACCATGCCGCTGCGAATTGTACAGGTCAGCCAATGCAAACATTACTGGTTGGGGGGAAAGCCCAGTAGTTCAATGTTCAAGAGGGGCTTAATACCAACCTCCTGGAGACCTCCAAGCAGCTCTTGTGAGTCTTACCCCAAAGCTTGTTAATAAATAGGGATCAGAGCTTTGAACTGGTTGGTCTATTAAGTACCCCAGATCTGGAGTAAACGGCCTGTTGACTGACTGCCGGGGAAGCATGCTGACACAGCGGTGGGCATTGCTGCCACCACCTGGCCTGGGGTTCGATGCTGACTTTGGGTGCTGTCGTGAGTGGAGCTTGCACATTTTCCCTGAAACTGCATTGGTTTCTCCTGGGTGCTCGTGTTTCCTCCCATGTTCACAAGCCATAGGAGCAGAAATAGGCCGTTCGGCCCATCAAGTCTACTCCACCATTCAATCATGGCTGACCTGTCTTTCCCTCTCATCTTCGTTCTCCCATAACCTTTGACCCCTTACTAATCAGGAACCTATCAATATCCGTTATAAAAGCAGCCAATGACTTGGCCTCCACTGCTGTCTGTGGCAATGAATTCCACAGATTCACCACCCTCGAACCAAGGAAATTCCTCCTTATCTCCTTTCTAAAAGTAAGTCATTTTATTCAGAGGCTGTGCCCTCTGGTCCTAGACTCTCCCACTAGTGGAAACATCCTCTCTGGTTCCACTATATCTGAGCCTTTCACTATTCGGTAAGTTTCAATGAGGTCCCCCATCATCTCTCTAAACTCAACGAGTACCGGCCCAGAGCCGAACAACGCATTGCGGGAGGGTTAATTGGATCACGTTAAATTAACCAAGTGTAGATGATTAAAATGGTTGAAGACGGGTGCTTATGTCATGAGGTCCCCAGGTATACTTTGTGAGATTCCACATAAACACCCTCGCCAAGTTACCAGTGCTTGACTCGTGCACACCTCGTATATATGATCAGACGTTTGGAAGAGCAGTGGGCAAGATGGGCTGGGTTGCTGGGAATACAGGGCTGCAGGTATCTTCTCACGTGGAACCCAGGCAGTTCTACCACTTTTCAAAGATGGTACCAGAATGTAGCAACACTCAAGATTCAAGAGAGTTTATTGTCATGTGTCCCAGATAGGACAATGAAATTCTTGCTTTGCTGCAGCACAACAGAATATAGTAGGCATGAATACAGAACAGATCAGTGTGACCTTATATATATATATATATATATATATACACACACACATGAATACATAAACAGATACAGTGCATTGGACTATTAATGTTCAGAGTTTTGTTTGAGTTGAGTTTAATAGCCTGATGGCTGTGGGGAAGTAGCTATTCCTAAACCTGGTCGTTGCAGTCTTCAGGCTCCTGTACCTTCTACCTGAAGGTAGCGGGGAGATGAGCGTGTGGCCAGGATGGTGTGGGTCCTTGAAGATGCTGCCAGCCTTTTTGAGGCAGCGACTGCGATAGATCCCCTCAATGATACGGAGGTCAGAGCCGATGATCAACTGGGCAGTGTTTACTACTTTCTGTAGTCTTTCCCGCTCCTGGACGCTCAAGTTGGTGAACCAAGCCACGATGCATCCGGTCAGCATGCTCTCTACTGTGCACCCGTAGAAGCAACTCTCTACGTGCTGTTCCAGAAGAGGACGATATTAAGTTAGGGTGGCACGCAGTGAAGCTGCTGCCTCACAGCGCCAGAGACCCAGGTTTTACCTGACCTAGGAGCTCTCTTTACGGAGTTTGCACAATCTCCCTGTGGCCGCGTGGGTTTCCTCCGGGTGCTCCGGTTTCCTCCCTCATCCCAACAACATGCGGGTTTGCCGGTTAATTAACCCTCAGCAAATTGCCCCTGGCGTGTAGGGAGTGGATGAGAAAGTGGGATAAGATAGTGAGTGAAGCAGATTCATTGTCCAGAGATGCTGCCTGGCCCGCTCAGTTACTCCAGGAATTTGCGCCTTTTTTTTGAGGAAAGCGGGATCCTGTCCAAAAGGAAAATTGGGTAAATATTTTAAAATGAGGCAGGGACGGAGTAGGGGAACTATGAATAGCTCCGTTGAGTTACACTAAACAGCCAGCTCCACTGTAACATTCTGCAGTTCTATTTTTGTTAAGGATTGAGCGTTTAAAAATAAAAATCATTGTGCGGGCTGGGGCATTGGTAATACGCAGCTGGCCAGCAGTGTAAACAGGCAAAGACACATCCGGTCTGTTGAAGGACTCTGGACTCTTGACTGGCAGCAGACAGTGGCAGCCACTACATGCCAGCTTCCCACAGGCTATATATGGGCTTGAGTCCTGGAAACTGCTCAGACTGCGAATGCAGAGAACTCCCTTCAGCGCACCCTGGCCCGTTGCCCTGTGGAAATACCCATTGGCCTTGCCAAGCAGTCCGCAAAGTATAATATAGAACAAAGATGGAGTAACCAGGCAGGCAGAAGATTAGATAGGACTTTAGATCAGTTTGGAGATGCTGCACGGAAGCAGGCCCTTCGGCCCACTGGGTCCGTGCCGACCAGCGATCCCTGCACAATCACATTATCCTATGCACCACAAGAGACAATTTTACGATTACAAACCTGTACATCTTTGGAGTGTGGGAGGAATCCGGAGCACCCTGAGAAAAGCCACAGAGGTAATGAGTAGAACGTACAAACTCCGTACAGACAGCACCCTTAGTCAGGGTTGCACCCGGGTTGCTGTAAGGCAGCAACTCTACCACTGCTCTGCTGCCCATGTACGTGTACCGAAATATAGTGAAAAACTTATGTTGCGTGCTATCCAGTCAGCGAAAAGGCTATATATGATTACAATCAAGTGTCCCCAGTGTACAGGTATAGGATAAAAGGGTATAACGTTTAGTGCATGGTAAAGTCTCATCCATGCTGGTCCCGGAACTGAATCTGCAATCATTCAGTCTGAGGGTCTCCAATGAGGTAGATGGCAGCTCAGGACCGCTCTCTAGTTGGTTATAGGATGGCCCAGTTGTCTGATAACAGCTGGAAAAAACCTGTCCCTGAATCTGGAGGAGTGCGATGATTTTCACGATGATTCCTCTTGCCTGATGTGCGAGGGGGGTGGCCCGGGGTGTGACTGGTCCGTGATTATGCTGGTGGCCTTGCTGAGGCGATGTGGAGTGTGGATGGTGTCGATGGAAAAAGAAGGTGGTTTGTGCGATGGTCCGGGCATCATTCATTTCTTGCGGCCTTGGATGGAGCTGTTCCCAAACCAAGCTGCGATGCATCCCGATAAAATGCTTCTGACGGCGCATCTGTGGAAGGTGAGAGTTGTTGGGGGCGTATGTCCGACCACCAACAGGCTTGCTGCATCTTTCGATTAGATCAGGCCCTGTACACTTTGAAGGCAACAGGCGAGGTGACATGTTTCCACGGGCCCATTTTGCCTCCGCCTTTGTCACTTTTAACAAGTTTGTGTTATCAAGACTCTCTCCGTGCTGGTCCCGGAACTGAATCCGCAATCATTCACTACAATCACTACACTCTCTTAAACCTCTACTCCAACGGCAGCTTGTCTTACTCCAACTATCTCACATAACATTATTCCATTCACCCTGTATCCGTACACTGTGGACGACTTGATTGGAATCATGTATAGTCTTTCCGCTGACTGGTTCGCATGCAACAAAAATGCTTTTCACTGTACCTCAGTACATGTGTCGATAAATGAAATTAAACTAAACAGTGCATTCTGAACCGCAGTGAGTGAAGATGCTCCAGAAGCAGAGGGAGAGGCCATTCAGCCCCTCCATCCTGCTCTGGAACCAGAGTCATACAGTGTGGAAACAGGCCCTTTGGCCCAACTGACCCTCACCGACCAATATGCCCCATCTACACAGGTCCCGCCTGCCTGCTTTGGGCTCATTTCCTTCTGAAACTGTCCTAAACATGGACATGTTTCTTAAACGTTGCAATAGTTCCTGCCTCAGCTATCTCCTCTGGCAGCTCATTCCATACACCCACCACCCTTTGTGTGGAAAGGTTCCCTCTGGGTTCCTATTAAATCTTGCCCCCCCTCACCTTAAACCTACTGCATGTTCTCTGGTTCTCACTTCCCCTACTCTAGGCAAGAGACACTAGCTCCATCTGCCCGATCTATTCCTCCTGGTTTTGTACACCTCTATAAGATCACCCCTCATCCTCCTGCACTGAAAGGAATAGGGTCCTGTCGCCTTACTGCCTTACTGCCAGATTTGATCCTGACTATGGGCGCTGTCCGTACCATGTTTCTACCTTCTCCCTGTGCGTGCGTTTTCTCCCGGTGATCCTGCTTCCTCCCACACCTCACAGAGGCACAGTTTTGTAGGTTAATTGGCTTCTGCAAATTGTAGATTGCCCCTAGTGTGTCGGATAGTGCTAATGTACGGGGCGATCGCTGGTTAATTAGTTCCGGTGATATTGTACATTTGTCCCTCGTTCTTCAGTCATAGGAGCAGAATTGGGTCATGTCAACCATCGAGTCTACTCCGCCATCCAATCAGGGCTGATCTATATCTTCACTCTTTAATCTCACTCTCCTGTCTCCTCCCCATGACCCCTGACACCCGTACTAATTAGCACCCCAGTGTGTGTGATAGAGCCAGTGTACGGGGTGATCGCTGGTCGGTGCGGACACGGTGGGCAGAAGAGCCTGTTCCTGCTCTGTATTTCCAAAGTCTAAAGTCAAGAGTGTGTAATTGTCGGGCATATGTTCCTGCTTGCTGCATCTTTACAGGCCGTTTGCCACCAGCCTTCCTCCCATTGCAGACAGTTCTTGCGTTTATCATTTTTCAAGAAACTAAAAGCCCTCCTCATCTTCCTCTGCTCTCAGGGGAACACCCTCAGTTTCTCTGATCTGTCAATGAAAACTCAGTGGTTCAATGGTGCTTTCATTCTCGCATGTACCTGGGTACACTGAAGCTGCTTTTTCATACAATTCAGTAATAATCCTACCATGCATAGGCACATCATACAAGTGGTGTAGGAAAGAGCTGCAGATGCTGGTTTAAATCCAAGGTCGACACAAAATGCTGGAGTAACTCAGCGGGGCAGGCAGCATCTCTGGAGAGAAGGAATGGGTGATGTTTCGCGTCGAGAACCTTCTTCATTGACAGATCAGAGAACTGAGGGTGTTTCCCTTGGATCAGAGGATGTTGAGGTGGGTTACACAAAAAGCTGGAGAACCTCAGCGGGTGCAGCAGCATGTAAGGAGTGAAGGAGATAGGCGACGTTTCGGGTCGACACCCTTCTTCAGGTTGAGGTGGGGATTTCTCGACCCGAAATGTCACCCATTCCTTCTCTCCAGAGATGCTGCCTGTCCCACTGAGTTGCTCCAGCACTTGTCTTTTTTTGTAAGCTAGCATTTGCAGTTCCTTGTTTCTGTCTCTCGCTGTCTCGCTCACAGTCTTCCTCCCTCTCTCCCTTTCCCCCCTTTCCCCTTCTCTCCGTCTCCCTCGCTCTCTCTGTCTCCTCCTTCCCTCTCCACCCCTCTCCCTCTATCCCTCTCCCCCACATTCTCTCTCTGTCTCCCTCACCTTCTCTCTCCCTCACTCTCTCTGTCTCCTTCACTCTCTCCATCTGCTTCACTCTCTCTCTCTCTCAAAATTAAATGTCTTGAGACAAATGTCAAAGAGCCAAACCACAGAGCTTCCGTTAGTTTAGTGACAACTTTCCATGGACTGACTAAACCACACAAGGTGTCACAGTGTTGTCAGCTGCTCGGAGGCACCAGAGAGCCTTCATTCCTGCCATTGACATTGACCTACTTTTCACAGAGGCAGAACTATGTGTAGAGGTGTTTGGGGGGGGGGGGGGGGGGGGGGGGGGGGGGGCGTGGATGGGGGATGGGGGAGGGGGAAGGTTGACAGTGCAGGTTGGGGGGGGGGGACAACAACAAGATCTCAAGTGCTTTGAGGAGGACACGTATATCCTGCCTGAGTGGGATATCCATTTAGAGTCACAGAATCGTACAGCACGGAATGACACATGGACAAGAATGATGAGAGGAATAAGACCTAGAAAACATATTTAATCCGTTTTGAATAATCAATTGTAAATAAAATCAAAAATAATGAAATTCTGCACTTTGAGCCATCGAGCGCTAAAGCGGGCTCTTCGGCCCAACCCATTCGTACCGACCAAGGTTCCCCCATCTACTGGTCTCACCCCAGCCACAGACTGTTTACCCTCCTCCCATCCTGGAGGCGCTACAGGTCCCTCCGTTGCTGGACCAGCAGGTTCAGGAACAGCTTCTTCCCTGCGGCTGTTACAAAACTTAACTCTGCACCTCGGTGATTGCCCGTCACCCCCCCGGACACTCCTTCCCCCAGTATAATTGCACTACTGATACTGTTTGTACATATATATATATTTGTTACCATTCATTATTCTAAGTTCGCTCTTCTGGGGAGATGCTAACTGCATTTTGTTGTCTCTGTACTGTACACTGCACAATGACAATTAAACATTGCATTCAATTGAAATACACTAGTCCCATTTGTCCCATATCCTTCCAAACCTTTCCTACCCATGTATGTACCTGTCCAAGTGTCTTTTAAATGCTGTTGTCGTATCTATATCAACTGCCTCCTCTGGCAGCTCGTTCCATATGCCCAGTGAAAAGGTTGCTGCCCCCGGTTCATATTAAATCTCTCCCCTCTATCCTTAAACCTATGCCCTCTTGCTTTTGATACCACTACCCTGGTAAAAGACTGTGCGTTCAGCCTATCTCTCCCCTCACGTTGAAACATATGGATCACCTAGATGTTGAAAGTGAGAGCTGATCGCTTAATCTACTGGAGTAACAAGAGACTGCAGATGCTGGTTTATACCAAAGATTGATTCAAAATGCTCCTGTTATCTCCTTTAGTTGTCAACTGAGCCCACACTATTGATTGACCTGCAGTCCCTTTGATGCACATCAAAGGCTGTATCTCAGCTGTTGATTATAAATGAACTAAACACCACTGCGAAACACCAGTTCCATCTTAGACAAGAGAAGATGGACACAAAAAGCTGGAGTAACTCAGTGGGACAGGCAGTGGGAATGGGTGACGCTTCGGGTCGAGACCCTTCTTCAGTCTGAGCGTCACGGGGGAGGGAGATAGACATGGAAGGGTAAGGTGTAAAAAGACAGATCAAAGGGGACAATGCTCAAGGAAAATGCAGAATGGTTCATTGTTAGCTGAGGGGAAGCTGGCAACGAGGCTTACAAACAGTAAAATGTGACCAGGAGGACAGTGAAACTAGTAGGATGACTATCGGGTGGGGGAGGGCCAGAGAGAGAGGGAATGCAAGGGTTACTTAAGTTAGAGAAATTAATATTCATTCTGCTGGATTGTAAGCTTGTAAACCAGCGTCTGCAGTTCCTTCCTGCACATTATGTCTCATTGATATTCCCCTCATTCTTTTGAACTGCAGTGATTCAATCCCTTCTCTCACAACAACTAACGCCCTCATTCTCGGATGTCGGAAAACTCAGCTGAGGATATTTTCTTTATTAAAAAAGTGTGTTCATGTGCGCATTTTTTCATGTCGTGTGCGTGGGAGTAGTTAGGCGGGGCGGCACGGTGGCGCACCGGCAGTGTTGCTGCTTTACAGCGCCAGGGACCCGGGTTCAATCCTGACCACGGGTGCTGTCCATGTGGAGTTTGCATGAACTCCCTGTGACCGCGTGGGTTTTCCCCCGGGTGCTCCAGTTTCCCCCCACACTCCAAAGACGGACAGATTAGTGGGTTAATTGACTTTGGTAAATTGTCCCTAGTGTATCATAGTGTAAGTGTGCGGGGATTGGTGGGACGAAGGGACCGTTTCCATGCTGTATCTCTAATCTAAACTAAACTAGAGATAGGCACGAAATGCTGGAGTAACTCAGCGGGTCAGGCAGCATCTGTGGAGGGAAGGAATGGGTGACGTTTCGGATCAGGTCCCTTCCCCAAATGTCACCCATTACTTCCCTCCAGAGATGCTGCCTGTCCCGCAGAGCATTTTTTGTATCTATCTTTGGTGTAAACCAGCATCTGCAGTTCCTTCCTAAACTAAACTAAGCTTACGTTAGCGCCCAGCTCTGAACCCCAGCCTGTCGCTCGATTGCACTAGCTCCAGACAGCCCATCCGATGGGAAAACCCACAAGGTGGGTTTTTTACGACACAGAATATTTTCCACAGCAAGACTCCTGCCAAGAGAAAGGACAGATGGAAACATCAGCGATGATTCATCCAGAAAGTTAATTTCTAAATCAATTTTGTATACCATTAAGTTAAGTGCTTTCATTTCTTTTAAACAGAGAGCAGACATCAAACCTCTTAAGCAGTTACAGTCTGGTGACCTGTTCCGTTTACTGGTCGACCTTGGTAAAGTATTGCGAGCAGCTCTGGTCTCCTTGTCGCAGGATGGATGTGGAGGATTTGGAGAGGAGGCTGACCAGAATGCTGCCTAGATTAAAGGGTTTCAGCTGCAATTAGAGCTTGGAGAGACTTGGACTGTTTTCTCTGGAACGTCAGGCGATGAGGGGAGACTTGACAGAGGTTTATTTACTGGACAGCACACGTATATACATGGAGACACAAGGAACTGCAGATGCTGGAATCTGGAGCAGAACACAAAGTGCTGGAGTAACTCAGCGGGTCAGGCAGCTTCTGTGGATGGAATGGGCAGGTGGCTTTTCAGATGGGGACCCTTCTTCAGACTGATTGTAGTGGAGGGGAGAAAGCTGGACAAGACTTTATCTGGGCCACATTTGGAGTATTGCGAGCAGTTCAGGTTGCCCCAATGCAGTGGCGGCTTTGGAGAGGGTGCAGAGGAGATTTACCAGAATGATGCGTGGATTTGGGGGGAATAACTACAGGGACAGGTTGGACAGACTTGGTTGTTTTCTCTGGAATGTCGGAGGCCGAGGAGAGACCTGGTAGACGTATATAAAATTACAAGAGGCATAGATAAGGTAGGCAGTCAGAACCTCTTTCCCAGGATGGAAAATCAAATACGAGGGGGCATAGTTTTAAGGTGAGAGGGGCAAAGTGTGAAGGAGATGAGTGGGGGAGGGGAGGGGGGGCAAGATTTTGTACTCAGATAGTAGTGAGGAGTTGGTGGTGGAGGCAGATACACTAGTGGCATTTAAGAGATTATTGCTTAGGCAGGGGATGGCATGATATGGATTAATTTAGTTTAGTTTATTATCGTCACGATTACCAAGGCACAGCGAAAAGCATTTTTGTTGCGTGCTATCCAGTCAGCAGAAAGACTATACATGAACACAATCGAGCTGTCCCCAGTGTACAGATACAGGATAAAGGGAATCTATTGTAATTAAGATTTCAAATGGTGGAGCGATTGTAACGGATGATCGTAGAACCTGTACTGGGAGCAGCGTGCAGGCTCGCCAGGCCTGGGCGCCATCTTGGATTCAGATGCATAGGGAATGTGAGGAAAAACATTTTTAAACAATGCAGTTCTGATCTGGGAATTACTGTCTGCAATGAAGGTGGTAAAAATAAATCAGGGCTTTTACAGAGGAATTGGATGATGGCATATTGTTCGGCACATATATTGTGGGCCAAAGGGCATGTTCTAGCGCTGTACTGTTCTATGTTCTATCACTTGCCAGGATTTTTGTCTTCCTCCCCTCCTCTTTAACAGCCTCACGCCTTTTCCAGCTTTAAGACTTCACGAATGTTGCAAACTGAACACCTGTGTGCCTGTCACACGTTTTCAGAAGCAAGCACGCCACAAGGTTCTGCTATTCAACAAGATCACAAGGTAAATGCAAAGTAGGACAGAGGAAGTTTAAAGATCATTTAACAGGGTCAGTGACAAGGACTAACTAAAGGATGAAGGAAGAGATTGTAATGAGGACAGGTTTTGAAATCCTGAGCTTGGATCCTGGACAAGTAGAGGTGCGTGTCCACAGTGAAATCAAAAGGAGTAGGGGATCATAGGGGAAAATAAATGGTCGGCACGGACTGGAAGGGCCTGTTTCCGTGCTGTAATTGTTATATGGTTATATGAGTAGAGATTTAGTTTAGTATAGAAACACAGTGTGGAAACAGGCCGTTCGGCCCATCGAGTACACACCGACCATCACACTAGTTCTATGTTATCCCTGTCGCGAGGTTTCCTTTCCCAGACCTCTTTACCGAACCTTTTAATGACTATCGGACAACTTCCGAGAGTCACTGAGTTGTCCATCTAACTTGAGTTGACCAAGATACACCATCTAAGCCAGTCCCATTTGCCTGCGTTTGGCTCGTATCCCTCTAAACCTTTCCAATCCATGTTATCCCTCTTTCACATCCCCACCCTGCCCACCAGGGGCAATTTACAAAGGCCAATTAACCCTCAAACCTGCACCGTCTTTGGGATGTGGGAGGAAACTGGAGCACCCGGCAAAAACCCACGCGGTCACGGGGAGAACGTGCAAACTCCACACAGACAGCACCCGTAGTCTGGATCGAACCCGGTCTCTGGTGCTGTGAGGCAGCGTCTCTACCAGCTGCGTCATTGTGCAGTATTGATTTGAAGAAGCAAGGCGAGCACAGAGGACTATTGGGGTGGAAGAAACCGCAGAGAGAATGGTGGTTTTAAAGGGATTTGAAATGAAGAGTGGGAGTTTTAGACGAGTGGCCTGGGGTGAGAATGTGGCCAGTAGTTCCTGTTACTGAAGTTCATGGGTGGTTCTGATAAAAATGAGTGACGAGGCAGTACCCATGAGAGGGAGTTATCAAACCACATTGGTCATCTCATCTACCAGACCAAACAATGTCTAGAGGTTTCCTTTCCCAGACCTCTTTGCCGAACCTTTTAATGACGATCGGACAACTTCCGAGAGTCACTGAGTTGTCCATCTAACTTGAGTTGAACAAGGTACACCATCTAAGCCAGTCCCATTTGCCTGCGTTTGGCTCATATCCCTCTAAACCTTTCCAATCCATGCACCTTTTCCTATCCTGTTCACCTCAGAGAGACACAAAGTGCTGGAGTAACTCAGCAGGTCAGGCAACATCTCTGGATGATGTTTTGGATCTCGACCTGAGTTTGAAGAAGAGTCCCAACGTGAATCCGTGATCTCCTGTGAAGCGGCAATTCTACCGCTGTGCCGCTATTCTGCCCAAACATCTTCCACCACTGAAAGTGAGAGAGGAGAGTCAGCATTTAATGGGGAATGCCCACCCTGGATAGGTCACAGAGTGCTGGAGTCACTCAGCGGTTCAAGCAGTATCTCTGGAGAAGATGGATTGGTGCAGTTTTGGGTCGAGACACTTTTTCAGGGTCCCTGACCCGCTGAGTTACTCCAGCACTCTGTGTCTTTTTTAGTAAACCAGCATCTGCAGTTCCTTGTATCTCATCCAGAGGCTGAAATCAATAACCCCAATATAATATGAAGAAGGTTCCCGACCTGAACTTGTCCATTTTCTCCAGAGATGCTGCCTGACCCGCTGAGTTACTCCAGCACTCCTACTCCTGTATCTCTTGTCTTTTTAACTCTAGTTTACCTGCCCCATTAACAACGCAACCACTACATGGCCTCCATCCCGTTAACCTGGTTATGTTTATTTGCCTGTACCTGGTTATTAGTTTACATCTTAGAGATACAGCGTGGAAGCAGGTCCTTCAGCCCACCGAGTCCGCGCTGACCAGCGATCACCTGTACACTGGTTCTATCCTACATACTAAGGACAATTTACACAAGCCAATTAACATACAAACCTGCATGTCTTTTGGAGTATGGGAGGAAACCGGAGCAACCGGAGGAAACCCACGCGGTCACAGGGAGAACGTGCAAACTCCACACAGAGAGCACTTGAGCTCAGGATTGAACCTGGGTCTCTGGCGCTGTAAGACAGCAATTCTACCACTGTGCCACTGCACTGCCCGTACCTGATTAAGTTTATTGCCTGTACCTGGTTACATTAATTCATCTGTGCATGGTTATGTTTAATGCCTGTTCCTGGTTAACATTACTATCTGTTGCTGGCTGAGTTTATTCCCAGTGCCTGAGACCAGTCCTATTGGCAAGCGAAACGTTCAGAGCAGATTTTCTTTCAAGTGCTAATTAAACATTTGCTGCTGCCAAGTTTCACAAAATTCCGCCCACGTATGTTTGAAGCAACATCAGAAAAAGTTGTTTGTGTGCGGTCGGCAAGCGATTTGGCAAGGTCATCGAAGTTATGAAAGCTGCACTTCGTCATACGTGTGGGATGTTGGAGACAGACTCTAGCCCTGCATGTATTTCCACAATGGGGATGAAAGTATTGTGTTCCCGGCAGTGGCACAGGGCATGGTGGATGTGTGAAGCAGTGCTTCAGAAATGGCAAACATACATCTTGTTTATCGCAAAAAAGAATGACATCTTAACATAAGGGAATCTGTGATCCTCACCTGGTCCTAGAGTCATCCAGCGTGGAAACAGACCTTTCCACCCATCCTGCCCACCACACCAATATGGCCCATCTACACCAGCCTGCGTTTGGCCCAGATCCCTCTAAACCTCTCCTATCCATGTACCTGTCCAAATGTTTTGTAAATGTTGCGATAGTACCTGCCTCAACTACCTCCTCCAGCAGCTCGTTCCATGCAACCACCAAACATTGTGCAAACACGTTACCCCGCAGGTTCATATTAAAATTTCCCCTCCCTCTGGCCCTCTAAAAAGGCCACATACAACCCCATTTGGCTGCTTGATGTAAGGAAGGGAATGCTGGAGTTGGAAGAATCCCAAACAGGGATGCTTTAGACTTTACAGATACAGCGTGGGAACACAGCCTTCAGCCGACCCAGCCCACGCCGACCAGCGATCACACTGGACACAATGGACAATTTACAATAGTCCGACACACTATGGAGAATTTACAATTTACGGAAGCCAATTAACCTACAAACCTGTTCGTCTCTGGAGTGTGGGAGGAAACCAGAGCACCCAGAGAAAGCCCACGTGGTCACAGGGAGAATGTACAAACTCTTTGCAGGCAGCAGCTGTAGTCAGGATGGAACCCGGGTCTCTGCCTCTGTAAGGTTGCAACTCTACCTCTGTGCCTTATAGCAATTGTCAATGGAAGGAAGATATTCTGACCAACACTCGTCCCTCAGCCAGATTTAGTCTTCACCTGATTGCCATGAATAATTTGGCTGCAGCGTATTCTACATTGGCACTTCACAGAATCATAGAGAATGGAAACTTGCCCTTCCAGCCCAACTCATCCATGAAGACTAAGATGCTCCATCTAAGCCGGTCTAATTAGCCCATGTTTCGCCCATATCCCTCTAAAGTATCCGTCCAAGTATCTTTTAAATGCTGTTGTAGTCCCTGCCTTAAACCTCCTCCTCTGGCAACTCATTCCATTCACCCACCACCCTCTGTGTGAAAACGTTGCCCCTCAGGTTCCATTTCAATCTTTCTCCTGTCACCTTCAACCCATGTCCTCTGGTTCTTGACCCCCCCCCTATCCTGGGTAAAACACTTGGTCCATTCAAGGTTAATGTATTCTTTCAAAATCTCTCTGGTACATTCTGCAGCCGTGATACGCACTGTGTAAACAGATTCATTCTATATTGAAGTGATTTAGATAGTTTCCATTGTAACGTTGCAGAACAGAATGATGCATCCAGAATTCTAGTGCAAGTGTTGACAAATGGGGAAATAACTGGAAAAAAATGTGTTGTAAAGTGTATCCTTTAACTCTTCATGGCATCTGGGAGCCTTCGATTCACACGAGAAACCATGGCTTTAGTACAAAGTTAGCTTTATTTACCATTGCATTAATAGCAAGTCAACAAATGACCATGGAATGAACCAAATAAATTACGCAGAAACCTCTTGAAAACATGGCTACCCGGGCTTTGGTGAAGGTTTACAAATTTTGAGTTCCTATTTCATTAAAATAAAACATTCCTGATCCAAACATAGAGTTCCCAGAATTAAACCATTCCTTCTTCTCTCCCATTGAATATAGTTCAAAGGAACCAAATCATTGTCATAGTCATTCAGTGAGGAAACAGGCCCTTTGGCCAATTTGCCCAGACCGGCTAACATGTCCCATCTGCACTAGTCCCACCTGCCTGTGTTTGGCCCATATTCCTTTATATCTGTCCTATTCATGTACCTGTCTAAATGTTTCTTAAACCTTGTGATAGTACCTGCCCCAACTACCTCCTCCAGCAGCTCGTTCCATACACCCACCACCCTTTGTGTGAAAAAGTTACCCCTCAAGTTCCTATTAAATCTTTCCCCCCTCACCTGAAATCAATGTCCTTTGGTTCTCGATTCCCCTACTCTGTGCAAATGAATCTACAGTATGTGTCCATCCGATCTATTCCTCTCATGATTCTGTACACCTCTATGAGATCACCCCTCATCCTCCTGCGCTCCAAGGAAAAGAGTCCTAGACTGCTCAGGCCCTCGACTTTTGGCAACACCCTTGTAAATCTTCTCAGCACCCACTCCAGCTTCTGCTCATTGAAACAAGTCTAGTGGACTGCTTCAATACAGCAAGCTATAGCCTTCATTAATATCCAACCCAGGGCACTGGCAGTGTGGATCGCAGACAGTTGGGAGAACTGGTTTGGAAGTGTGGGCAGTGTGGGCAGGGAAGATCGGGATTCCCTTTCTGGAGCTCCCTGGGAGTGCCAAACCAACTTCCCAAAGTACATCACGCCCAATTCCCTGCCAATCCCTGGAATATCACAGGAATTAGGACCACCCCACAGTCTCGAAGAGTCAAAAAATTACTTTCTTCAGCACCCTTGCAACGGCGAGAGAGACAGGTGTTAGTGACGTTAAGAAAATCATCAAATATTGTCTATGTGTTTAAGGACGGACAGTTGACGAAATGGTGTTCTTGAAGCTTAGAAACCTTAACGGATA
This sequence comes from Raja brachyura, assembly GCA_963514005.1. The sequence continues at coordinate 28,546,027 of OY740802.1, forward strand.
TTTCCAAAAGGATTTAGCTCACCTTCAAAGATAAACACAAAATGCTGGAGTAACTCAGCGGGTCAGGTAGATTTTCAGTGGAAAATGGATTTAGGTTGGGTCCCTTCTTCAGATTTATTATTATTTTATACTTCAATTTAATACTTGGAAACTTAGATGATGGATTAAGCAAGCAGGATGTGATTATTTAATGTTTCAAACAACTGCTGTGTCTAACTTTAGACTTTAGAGACACAGCACGGAAACGGGGCCAATGGCCCATTGATCAGTGATATCACCGTACACTAGCACACTAGTCCTACACACTAGGGACAACGTACAATTTTACCAAAGCCAATTAACCTACAAACCTGTACGTCTTTGGAGTGAGGGAGAACACCCGAGCACCCGGAGAGAGGCCACGGGGTCACAGGGAGAACGTACAAACTCCGTACAGACAGCCCCCGTGGTCAGGATCGAACCCGGGTCTCTGGCGCTGTGAGGCAGCAACTGTACCGCTGCTCCACTACGCTGCCCATGTTGCTTCCATTGTTATCAGACAATTTACCAATGTACACTGGCAGTATTGTACATACTGGCTGTAACAGCAGATGCTGTGTTGGCACAAAAGCACAAAGCATTTCCGCAGACTGGATGGAATACTGAGAAGAGCAGAGTGATTACATTTTCCATTCAGTGGCTGATCGTGGGTTCCTGGAAAGAAGATCCTGCTCGTTCCACAGGAAGCTTCTTGGGGTCACTGATAATGAAACGGGGAGCTGAACATCGCTCTTCGCTTGCGTGGCAGTTTTGTTATCAAAGTTGCAATTTGATTCAAGTGGAAATATTTCTAATTGCAATTAGGCAACATACAGATTGTAACTCGTGGTGTTTGTGAGGTCAACTCTGACCCAAATTTGTTTTTGTTTTAGTTAATAAAACCACACATACCGGTTAGACTGGATGTTTCCACTAGTGGGAGAGTCGAGGACCAGAGGACAGAGCCTCAGAATAAAAGGACGTTCCTTTAGGAAGGAAACGAGGAGGAATTTCTTTAGTCAGAGGGTGGTGAATCTGTGGAATTCATTGCCACAGACGGCTGTGGAGGCCAAGTCAATGGATATTTTTAAGGTGGAGATTGACATGTTATTGATTAGTAAGGGTGCCGGGGGTGATGGGGAGAAGGCAGGAGAAAGGGTTTGAGAGGGAAAGATAGATCTGCCATGATTGAATGGCGGGGTAGACTTAATGTGCCAAATGGCCTAATTTGGTTCCTATCACTTATGAACTTATCAACAAAGAGAAATGTGGGGCAGATCTAGTATACACTCGGTAAGCTCGGGTTCTCTCTACCTCATTGTTCACCTCTACCTCATTGCAGACATTGGGCTCCATGGAACTTGTGCGTTGCTATGCTAAGAACTATAGTCTTTACTCCGTATCTTCCCCTCAGTAATTACCCTGCACACTAACATAACCCTACACACTATGGGACAATTTACAATTTACAGAAGCCAATTAGCCTACAAACCTGGGTGTCTTTGGAGTGTGGGAGAAAACCGGAGCACCTGGATAAAACCCACGCAGTCACAGGGAGAACGTACAAACTCCGTATAGACAGCACCCGTAGTCAGGATCAAACCCGGGTCTCTGGCGCTGTAAGGCAGCAACTTTGCCATCTCTCTTTCTCAATCAGTTGTGGATAGGGGAGGGGGGGATCTGACAGAGTGTAAAATAAACGCAGAGTGCAAGTCACTGCAAAACAATTCAATGCAAGTTTCCAAGAATGGGGTCACAATTACTCCAGCACTTTGTGATTTACTCAGGATTCCAGCATCTGCAGTTCTTGGTGTCAGGAATTATTCTCCTTGGAGGTTGTTACAAGCATCACCCAGGCGAAATTATAAATGCAGTTAAAATAGGTTTGATTTTCTTCCTTTCTCTTTAACAATTCTGTTTAAAAGGCCACCAAGTGGTTGAGACAAGATGTGATGTGATGTCATTGGCAGCCATTTTAAAGCCTTTCATCACATGGCCAGCCATTTTGGATTCCGATACCATAAACAAGCAACGTGGTTTCTTTCCTTAAGGAAAATAATAAAAGAGGTACAAGAGGCAGCTCAACTGCATCTAAATAATAAACTGTAAATAAATTAGAGTACAATGAAGTCTGTGGCAGGGACAGGCCATCCTCTTCACATCTGGCATTAGTATCTGGCAGAGCTGAAGTTGACGTCACTGAGGTTGCCAACAAGGTTGTGGCCGGCCTGCCTCTGGCTATTCTGCAGCCGAGTTTGCAGCGTTTTCAACCGAGTCTTCTTGTTGCTCATCTCATCCAGCCCCAGCTCCTCGGTCATGAACAGGTAAGAGTTGATGGCTTCCCGCAATCCCACGCTGACAGGCGACTCCTCTTCCGATTCTTTGTCGTTGTCTATCAAAACGGAGCTGAAGAAGAGGAGAGAGAAGTTGGGCAGTGAGCAATCATAAGTTCATTGCAGCAGCAGACATTGGAGCAGGAGTCGGCCATTCAGCCCATCGAGTCTACTCCGCCACTCAATCATGGCTTTATCTCTTATGGGCCTGTCCCACTTACGCAACTTTTTCGGCAAAAGTGCCGGCACTTTTTCGGCAATAGGCCATTGCAGGTTGCCGAAAATTTTCAACATGTTGAAAATCCAGTGGTGACCAGAACAAGGTACGACTCTTTGGGCGACTACTCACGACCATACAGGCTTCACGCCGCTACATATCGCCAGGGTGTCGTTTTTATGGTCGTGAGTATTTTCCTCAGTCGCCCAAAGAGGCGTAGCGTCTTTCTGGTCGCCGCTGGATTTTCATTTGAAAATGTTCAACATTTTCAGCAACCTGCAATGACCTATGACGGGTGCCGGCAGTCGCCGAAAAAGTTGCGTAAGTGGGACAGGCCCGTTAACTAAACTAATCTCCACTGCCTACATTTGAGGACTTCACCAAACACTTTCCCCATCCGCCACTATTTTGAGTCTCAATGATTCATTTCCCTTTCCTTGCCTGAGCAGAGGTCTGGGATGTATTTTCATAGAAATATAGAAACAGAGAAAATAAGTGCAGGAGGAGGCCATTCGGCCCTTCGAGCCAGCACCGCCATTCATTGTGATCATGGCTGATCGTCTCCTATCAATAACCCGTGCCTGCCTTCTCCCCATATCCCTTGATTCCACTAGCCCCTAGAACTCTATCTAACTCTCTCTTAAATCCATCCAGTGACTTGGCCTCCACTGCCCTCTGTGGCAGGGAATTCCATAAATTCACAACTCGCTGGGTAAAAAAGTTTTTTCTCACCTCAGTCTTAAATGACGTCCCCTTTATTCTACAGGGCCCCTGGTTCTGGACTCGCCCAACATTGGGAACTTTTTTCCTGCATCTAGCTTGTCCAGTCCTTTTATAATTGTATATGTTTTTATAAGATCCCCCTCATCCTTCTAAACTCCAGTGAATACAAGCCCAGTCTTTTCAATCTGTCCTCACATGACAGTCCCGTATGACAGTCCTCATATGACAGTTCCTCATATGACAGGGATCAATCTCGTGAACCTACGCTGCACTGCCTCAATCACAAGGATGTCCTTCCTCAAATTAGGTGACCAAAACTGTACACAATACTCCAGATGTGGTCTCACCAGAGCCCTGTAACAACTGCAGAAGAACTGCTGGAGAAGTCTAAGTTGGTGAGGAACATTGCGACTGATATACACGTTTTCTTTACCTGTCCATCTCGTTCCAGTTCAGCTGAGGGTTCTGCACTATAATGGGGTCCGGGTGACGTTGCTGGGGGGCTGGTACTCCCTGGATGTGACATGGTTCCCTCAACATACAGCACAGTCCTTCACCGCATTCTACAGGGGGTGGAGAGAACGGGGTTATCAGCGACAGGCGGATAAAAAGTCATTGTCGTACAGCGTGGAAACAGCCCAACGAGCCCACACCAACCAACATGCCCATCTACACTAGTCCCACCTACCAGCGTCTGGCCCACGTATCCCTCTAAACCTAGCCCTATCCATGCACCTGTATCTGTCCAAATGTTTTTTAAACGCTGTGATAGTCCTTGCCTCAATGGCCCTATATAGCATGCCTAACATTACTTCATGTACTATTATCAGGTCTGCCCTCAACCTCCGGTGTTTCAGAGTAAACAATCCAAGTCTGTCCAATCTCTCCTTGGAGCTAATACCCACGAATCCAGGCAGCATCCTGGTGAATGTCTTCTGTACCCTCTCCAAAGCCTCCATATCCTTCCTATAATGGGACAACCAGAGCTGCAGGAAATACTCCATAAGTGACCTAACTGAAGTCCTATAAATCATTAGTGTTAAAGAAGGAACTGCAGATGCTGGAGAATCGAGGGTTACACAAAAAGCTGGAGAAACTCAGCGGGTGCAGCAGCATCTAAGGAGCGAAGGAGATAGGCGACGTTTCGGGTCGAGACCCTTCTATAAATCATCATGGCTTCCTGATTCTTACACTCAATGCCTCTATCAATGAAGGCAAGCACACCTTATATGCTTTCTTTACAACTCTATCTGCTTGTGTTGCCTCCATCAGGGGGTTATGGACTTGGATGCCAATTCAGAAAGTAGTTGTTAAGATGTTAACAACATCATGTATTTACAGGCATCTTTCCTCCTTTCAGTTGAAGCATCCTCAGAATAAAAGGAAGGTCCTTTACAAAGGAGATGAGGTGGAATTTCTTTAGCCAGAGGGTGGCAAATCTGTGGAATTCATTGCCACAGACGGCTGTGGAGGCCAAGTCATTGGGCATTTTTAAAGTGAGGATTGGCAGGTTCTTGATTAATAAGGGTGTCACAGGTTATGGGGAGCAGGCAGGAGGATGGGGTTGAAAAGGAAAAATAGATCAGCTGTGATTGAATGGCGGAGTAGACTCGATGGGCCAAATGGCCTAATTCTGCTCCTATGACTTAAAGTTATCGAGCATTATTCATACAGCTTAGAAACAGGCCTTTCGGCCCAGCTTGCACATGCTGGGCCAACATCAATAGTCAGTGGTCAATAGTGCTTTTATTGTCACACATGCTAATTGCTAACACAGTTAAATTATTTTCCTTACAAACCCCATTACCAGGCCCATCTACACTAAACTCAGTGCCTGTGTTTGGCCCATATCCCTCTAAACCTATCTTATCCACGCACCTGTCCACATGTTTCTAAATGTTCTGACGGTACCTTCCTCAACTGCCTCCTCTGGCAGCTTGTTCCATACCTACCACCTATTGTGTAAAAAAAAAGATTACCCCTCAGTTTCCTGTTAAATCTCTCCTCCTTCACCTTAAACCTCTGTCTTCTGGTCCTCAATGTCCCTACTCTGGGTAGATGACTTTCAGATAGGCATTTACCCAATCGAGTCTTCTCGTGATCTTATACGCTTCTACAAGATCGCCCCTCATCCTCATCCTCATTTTCCTGCACCCCTACAAAGTTATGAATGTAAAGACTTATGAACTTATCGCTGTGGTCTTGCAGTGCAAGGACTCTAGTGAAACGCACCTGAGTAATAGTCCACCATGTCGTGCAGAGATGGAACGGTGAGTCGTGGAGAGATGTAGAACCATCCGTTGGGCAAGCGGTTAATGCGGTAGTGTTTGATCGAGTCCCATGTTGCAATGTTGGATCGCCTGACGGACAACGAATAGAGACCTGCAGGAACAAGAGGAGCACGCCGATGAATACAAGAACACAGAGGCATCGCACCATCCATCATTATGTTCACAGACTTCTTTTCCCCACCTACGTTTTGACAGTCATAGGGTGAGACAGCACAGAAACAGGATCTTTGGTCAAACCTGTCCATGCCGATGAATATGCCTTTCTGAGTTATTCACATTTGCTGGCATTCGGGCCATTTTCTTTTAAACCTATCCTATTTATTTAAATGTGTTAATGTCTTTTTAAGTTTGTGTAATTGTACCAGCCACTGCCACTGCCACTTCATAGAGTCTCAGAGTCATACAGCATGGAAACAGACCCTTTGGTCCAACTTACCCACGCCGAACAACATGCCCCATCTACACTAGTCCCACCTGCCTGCCTTAACCATGTACCTGTCTAAATGTTTCTTAAATGTTGCGAGTGTACCTGCCTCAACTACCTCCTCTGGCAGCTCGTTCTACACCCACCACCCTCTGTGTAAAAAAGTTACCCCTCAGGTTCAAACATACGTTTTCACACTCTGTACCTCTTGCCTGATGGGAGAGGGGAGAAGAGGGAGTGTCCGGGATGCGACTCATCCTTGATTATGCTGCTGGCCTTGCCGAGGTTGCGTGAAGGGTAGATGGAGTCAGTGGTTTGTGTGAAGGTCTGGGCTGCATCTACAACTCTCTGCAACTCCTTGCGGTCTTGGGTGGAGCTGTTCCCAACCCGTGCTGTGATGCATCCCGATAAAATGCTTTCTGCGGCGCATCTGTAGAAGTTGGTGAGAGTTGTTGGGGACAAGACGCTGATTGTTGTCCCAAGCAGCCGTCATGGCGAGACCATACTTCAAGAGGTAAAGCCAGGGAGGGCATCATATGAGCACAGGATCTGTAAGTCGTTCACCGAGATGTAACCCTCTCACATGCATCGAAAGGTCGCCCATGCAACGATGGAAGGGTTAATGGGTTGGCACGAGAACATTGAGACCCGCACTGCAGCATCCGATGGTGTACACCTGAAGCCACAAGCAGGGCTGGCAGGGGAAGGGGATCTGATGGAGCTGTATCCTGTCAGCCGCTGTGTGTCACTTTAGCTTACTCACACAAACCACCTGTTTGATAGATAGCGGTCTCACAGGTGTCAGGGTTTAGTACGGATAAAGACCTAGCAACCACCTTCTGCGCTAGAAGCGAGCTTTTATCTGGCTTCCTTCCTTTATCAGTCACTCTTAGAACAAAAAAAGACAATCTACTGACTGTCAAGATTCTTACCTCTCTGTTTTATTTTGATGATTCTTAACTATTCTATTTTCTCAAGGCAGATACTGTACCACAATGAGAATGAGGTCAAATAATACCAGAAACACATCGACAATTGCTGCCACTGTAGGTCTTGCATTGCTGGAACAGGTTATTTCTAAAGCATTAGAATGAATATAGTGACGAGCTCCTTGTTAGGTTTTATTTTAGTGCTTTACATTTGGTTGGCCACTGCTAGAATCATGGAACATAAAAATAGACCAGCCATGGTCGAATGGCATGGACTCGATGGGCTGTTTGGCCACTTTAATATCCGAGCAGTTCCACACTCTCTCTGGTCACCCCTTTTTCCCTTTATGTTCATATAAAATCTCTCGAGATTATCCTTAATGTTAATGCCTTTGGCAGTCTATTTATAGCGGGTAGTCACAAGATGATTTTATCCAAGTTTATCTATTAAGGCCAGCATAGACCTAAATAATGTGTGCAGGGATATATATGACCTTGCTATACTTCCTGCATGCATTATACAAATTTGGTACAAATTGAGTCTGAAGGAGGACCCCAACCTGAAATGTCACCTATTCCTTTTTCTCCAGAGATGCTGCTTGACCCACTGAGTTACTCCAGCATTTTGTGTCTATCTTTGGTATAAACCAGGATCTGCAGTTCTTTGTTTCTACAAGTGTTCATGGGCAATTTTCAGTGTTCAATGTTCAATTCAGTTCCTATTTGTTTTCTGTTCCTTATACTTCACTTAATCCCAAAGATCTCATCAATAACCCACTACATATGTCCACCTTCCTTCTAGTGGAGTCTGACTCCTATCAACTCGGCGTGACTTGTCTCAGAGACTCAAGGTGATGTACTTATCCATTAGCAAACTGCAAGACAGGTCAAGGAGGTTCAACGCAAATATTATCTGCATCCCCTGTCAATTCACAATGTCCAGAGCGCTAAAGGTGTTTTCTGATTAAACGTGTGAATCAAAGCACAAAGTGGTGGGCACGTGGGATAAGTTGCTGGAGAAGGAAGTTGTGGCAGAAATTATAAAGGGGCTGTCCCACTGCGGCGACCTAATTGGCGAGTTTAGAAGAGTTTGCCCTCGACTCATACACGCAGCATGGTCGACACGAGGTCTTAGGAGGTCTTCATAACTCTCCTTCATGCTCGAGAGTAGTCCTCGCGTACTCGAGGCCTCTACTAGGTCGCGGCGTATTTTTCAACATGCTGAAAAAAGGTCGCCATGGAAAATATCTTTTTTTTTTTTACTCGTGGGTTTAGTTGATGTACGTCATTGTAGGTCGGCATGTTATTCGTAGGTAATCAAGGGTAGTCGAGGGTAGTCATAGCTAGTCTTCAACATAGTCAAAGGAGGTCTTCAACATGACACTTTTTTCAACTATCCTAAACTCGCCAATTATGTCGCCGCAGTGGGACAGCCCCTTAACAACACTTAAAAGATATCTGGACAGGTGCATGGATAGGCAAGGTTTAGAGGGATATGGGCCGAATGTGGGCAGGTGGGACTAATGTAGATGGGGCACCCTGTTCGGCAAGGGCAAGCTGGGCCGAAGGGTCTATTTTTGTGCTGTGTGACTCTATGCTGGAGGCCAGGCAGCATCTGTGGAGGGAATGGATAGGCAACGTTTGGGGTGGAACCATTCTATAGACTGATCCCAGTGTGTGATTACCTTTTGACCCCCCCCCCCCCCCTCACCACCCGTGAAACTTGTTCATCATCTCACCTGACCAAACAATTATGGATTTGCCGAAAGATTTGCTCTGCATTTTTACATATTCCTCGCAGTTCAAAGATGAACGGCCTTTGGTGTAGTTACTTCGGTAATAGGAGGGGGGGTGGGGTCAAAGAAAGAGCGTTCATGTCGTGGCCCTGTTTACCCCAATCTTTCCACCACCACGCACAAGAAGCGATAAGACAGACACCATTGTGTGCAGATGCCGAGAAGTGTGTTCAGCTCTGGCTGAACAACTTCTAATCTTGTGTGTGGACTCGATAAGAAGAAGAAGAAGGGGTAATAGAGGGAGGAGAATGTGGTAAACAGTTCCCGCGTTAGAAAAAGAGAAACGAAGCAAACATAAAGAAATTTAGCGAGATGGAGCAGAGTGGTTGTGTGGGCCCTGACCGCTACTGTAAACTCCCCACACTCATGCACAAGTGTGAAGCTGTCAACATCATGCATTAACGACCACTGGGCTATATCTTGTCCTCCCTCGCACCTCTGTCTTGTGTGACAACATGCCTCTGCAAACAACGTTGCGATGGCGGTCAGCTAATTGGCTTTTAGTGGCGGAAAATAAACACAAAGTGCCGGAGTAACTCAACGGGTCAAGCAGCATCTCTGGAGTACATGAATAGATGACGTTTCAGGTTGGGACCCTTCAGAAAAAGGAGAAAAGTGGCCATCTTCTGAAGAGGGTCACAACCCTTAACATCACCTCTTCATGTCATCTGGAAATGTCCGACCCGTTGAGTTGCTCCAGCACTTTGTGGGTTTTTTTAACCAGAGTTAGTACATTCCCCCTGTGACTGCGTGGTTTTCTGCAAGTGCTCCCGTTTCCTGCCACACTCCAAAGACGCGCAGGTTTTGTAGGTTAATTGCATTTGGGAAAATTGTAAATTTGTCCCTACTGCGTAGGATAGTGCTATTGTATGGGGATCGCTGGTCGAAGCGGACTGGGTGGGCTGAAGGGCCTGTTTCCGCGCTGTATCTCTAAAGTCTAAAATCTAAACGCCTATGTCTGGTTTTAATTTTGATGTTGGTTAATGGATCCATTTGAATGCGATCGAAGGATAATGGATTGCATGTCATCATGGGATCATTTTCATTCCTGTGAGAACATCCCATCCGGCAGGCTGACGCAGTGGGTGGAGCCGCTGCCTCACAGCGTCAGAGACCCAGGTTCGATCCTGCCCTCGGGTGCTATCTGTGTGGAGTTCACACCTTCTCCCTGTGACCGCGTGGGTCTCCCCAAGGACGTGCGTGTTTGTGGGTGAATTGGCCCTCTGTAAATTGCCCCTAGTGTGTAAGGAGCGGATGCCAATGTGGGGTAGCATAAACCTACTGTGAACGGCCTGGAATCAGTGGGCCAAAAAGCCTGTTTTCTTGCTTTACCTTTCAACCCATCGAAACAAATGACACAGCAAAGTCTAAATATTGCTGTCATGTGGAAAAACAGCTGATGATGTTTACGTAAATGGTAAAGTCCCTCGATGAGGAACCTCTTCACTCAGAGTTTTTAATGCATTTCCTACTAACAAACGCCTGGGACATGCAAGTCGAAGAATGTTCAGGGAATATAGGGATGTGGGGATGAGGTTGGAAACAGGTCAATTTATAGAATCAACCAGTTTCTTACTGAATAACAATTTATCACTGACTGGTGGCTGGACTAGGGGGTTTTGGCTACAGGAAGAGGATGTCCAAAGGGGATGTTTTCTCCGGAACGCCAGATGTTGCGGGGAGACCCGATGGAATTTTGTTAAATTATGAAAAAGACATAGATAGGGTAGACAGTGAGAACCTTTTTCTCAGGGAAGTTTTCTTTTTTAACACAGATAAACAATATTCTGAAATGGAAAAACCCCCCAGAAAATGCTATGACAGTCAGGCCTTTCAAACTGACAAAAGGTTATTTAAACTGAAATCCTGATGCGTGGAACACACTGCCGGGGATGGTGGTGGAGGCAGATACGATGGAAGCATTTAAGAGATTGTTGGATAGGGCCGTGAATTTGCAGGGAATGGAGGGATATGGATTATGCGCGGGCAGATGGGGGTTGGTCTTGGCATCATGTTCGGCACAGACATTGTGGGGCGGAGGGCCTGTTCCTGTGCTGTGAACAGTTTTATGTTCTATGCTTCCTGGAAGCCAACAGCCTTACGCACGGCAGTGACTGGGATCTCTGCAGCTTAAGAGTTCAACAACACTAAAGCAGCGTTTTCGTGCTGGTATAGAGTCTTGTATAACTCTAAACACTCGAGTCATACAGCACTAAAACCTTACTGTTTTAATGTTTCAATACACTAAAACATACAGTGAAAGGTACAGTTATGCAACTGGTCCATGCCGATCAAGATGCCCCATCTAAGCTAGTCCCATTTGCCCGCATTTGGCCCATATCCCTCTGAACCTTTCCTATCCATTTACCTTGCCAAGTGTCTGCTATAGTACCCTCCTCAACTACCTCCTCTGGCAGCTCGCCCCATATAAACACCACCCACTAGGCGGAAAAAGTTGCCCCTCAATTTGTTATTAAATCTTTCCCCTCTCACCATGAACCTATGCCCTCTGGTTTTTGATTTCCTCTACCATGGGTAGAAGACTGTGCATTTCTCCCTGTACACCTATTCTAGTGCTGTACAGTTCTATGTTCCGTGTTCCATGTTGAACAGCAGCCTCAGGCTGTTCCTGCTCCTGTTCCTGTTCCTGTTCATTGTCCTAATTCCACGATTGCTCAGACTAGATGCTTGTTTTTTTCACCGCCCACTGCTTACCTTTCCTCGTTTGACTTTCTCGGATCATGAAGGCTCCAGACTGGTTGCTCGGCAACAAGAGCAACTCCTCGGCCTTCTCTCTGCTGATGCCTTCAAACAGCCACCTAATGACCGGCGGGGGGGGAGGGGGAGGGGGGGGGGGGGAACAAAGCAAGAAAAGAACAAAGTGAGGCAGACCGAAGTAGCTCGTAAGTTCATGTTCAAAAGCGATAGGCGCAGAAGTAGGCCATTCTGTCCTTCAAGTCTACTCTGCCATTCAACCATGGCTGATTTATCTTTCCCTCTCAACCCCATTCTCCTGCCTTCTCCCCGTAACCCCTGACACCCGTACTCATTGATCAAGAATCTGTCAATCTCCACCTTTAAAATACCCAATGACTTGGCCTCCACGGCCGTCAGTGACAATGAATTCCACAGATTCACCACCCTCGGGCTAATGAGCAGCCCTGCACTCATGCACAGGTGTGTTGCAGTGAAGTAGATGCATTGGTGCCCACTGGGACTAGCTAGCCCTCCCTTGCACTTCTGTGCTATGTTGCAATGAGTAGATGTTACGTGGAAAGTAAACCATGATCCTGCAGTAATAACTGAACCAGCGGTAGAGTTGCTGCCTTACAGCACCAGAGACCCAGGTTTGATCCTGACTACGAGTGCTGTCTGTACAGAGTTTTTCCGTTCTCCCTGTGTCCTGCGAGGGTTTTCTCCAGGTGCTCTGGTTTCCTCCCACATGCCAAGGACCTGCAGGCTTGTCGGTGAATCGGCCCTCTGTAGTGTGTAGGATAGAACTAGTTTACAGGTGATCGTTGGTCAGCGGGGTCCCAGTGGGCCGATGGGCTTCTTTTCACACTGTATCTCTAAAACTTAAAAAACTACCTGCAGCCTAGAATGTGCAGACTTTTTATTTACCTGTGATACACCTTTGCCACGTGGCTGCAAGGGATGTGGCATTCTTTGCCAGTCGCCAAGGACACCACCTTCCACCAATCGCCTTCACTATGAGTTAGGGAAAAGAAAATCATTTACAAATTAACCAGCATGACCTTAGGAAGAGAGAAGTAAAACATTTCCTCAATTTGAACTGCAGCAGCAGCACGAACGGCCAAACACCTTTCACTGCTTCCCCATCTCCAGAACATTTGACGAGAAACTTATATAGAAAATGACTCAACGAAGATGAACGAAATGCAACATTTCTATGAGTGTGGCACAGTGGCACAGCATTAGAGTTGCTGCCTTACAGCACCCAGAGGCCCAGGTACAATCCTGACCTTGGGTGCTGTCTGTGTGGAGTTTGTATGTTCTCCCTGTGACCGCGTGGGTTTTCCTCCCGCATTCCAAAGATGTGCGGTTTTGTAAAATTTGTAAATTGTCCCTAGTGTGTAGGATAGTGCGTGTGTACGGGGTGGTCGATGGTTGGCACAGACTCGGTGGGCTGAATGGCCTGTTTCTGCGCAGCTTCTCTAAAGTCTAAAGCCAAGTGATCTGTGTAGGGAAAAGGACAGGCAATGTTTTGTACTGTAGGTTAATTAGCTTCTGTAAAAATTGAAAATTGTCCCTCATGTGAACACCATACAGACTGCACCCAAGGTCTGGATCGAACCCGAGTCTCTGGCGCTCTGATGAAGTAGCTATACCAGCTGCACCACTGTGCCGCCCCATCGGAAAGGAGATCTAAAATATGTAGTATGACATTTAAAGTATAGAGTAACTGATTCAGAAAGTTATTCATTTAGGTTCTGGATGTTTCGAGGCCGAGACCAACGTGAGAAAATGTCGGCTAGCTTCGCACAAATTTTAGATGCTGTGAGAAACTGAACACCTTGTCCCATCTAAGCAAGCGTGCTAGACTGTATGTTTCATGAATAAGCCACTAAACTAAAGGGTATGGATGCTTCGTTCATGGCACTGTAAATGTGGCCACTCTTGTCTGCTGCTTCAGTATCATCCACTATTCTTACACTCTGGTACTTAAGTGTTTATGTATAGTAAGGGGGCTGTCCCACTTGGGCAACCTAATTGGCGAGTTTAGAAGAGTTTGAAAAAATGACATGTTGAAAGACCTCCTTCGACTATGTTGAAGACTAGCTACGACTAGCTACGACTAACTTCGGGAAAATTGGGGAGTGAAGACAAACTCCTTCAATCTCCTTCGACCTCCCTTCGACCTCCCTTCGACTATGATGAAGACTATCTATGACTACCTTCGACTACCTTCGATTGCCTACGACTAACGTGCCGACCTACTATGACTAAACCTACGAGTAAAAAAAAGTATCGATTTTTTCCATCGTGATCTTTTTTTACTCACGGGCATTTTTTAACATATTGAAAAAAACGCCGTGACCTAGCTGAGGCCTTGAGTACACGGAGACCACTCTCGAGCATGAAGGAGAGTTACGAAGACCTCCTACCACCTTGTGTCGACCATGCTGCGATTATGAGTCGAGGGCAAACTCGCCAGAACTCGCGGATTAGGCCGCCCAAGTGGGACTGGCCCTTAAGATTTTTTACAGAAGTGTGCGCAAAAAAGGAATTTCACTGTACCTAGGTGCAAGTGACAATAACGTACATTGAACATTGAATGGGGAATACTTACTTCTGAATGATATTCAACCTCTCTCCCACAGTAATGATGGGTTCAACATCGGAAGACGAAGGATAATTGTACAAGGCCACCACCACCATAATTTGACTCATATCTAGAAAAGAAATAACAATCATTTTTGTAAAGATCAATTTTTTTTTTTCCGGCAGATCTCAGAACTGAGATAAGTGCCGACCACATTGAAATGGAATAGGCTTACTTACCCCTCAATAACGATTGAGTTAACATCCGATGAGCATTTGAAGGCACTGGGCCTGTACTCGCTGGAGTTTAGAAGGGTGACGGGGGGGGGACCTCAATGAAACTTATTGAATAGTGAAGGGCCTGGGTAGAGTGGATGTGGAGAGGATGTTTCCACTAGTGGGAGAGTCAACGACCAGAGGGCACAGCCTCAGAATAAAAGGACGTACCTTTAGAAAGGAGATGAGGAGGAATATCTTTAGTCAGAGGGTGGTGAATCTGTGGAATTCATTGCCACAGAATGCGGCGGAGGCCAAGTCAATGGATATTTTTTTAAAGAATAGATTAACAGGTTCTTGATTAGTAAGTGTGTCAAGGGCTTTATGGAGAAGGCAGGAGAATGGGGTTGAGAGGGAATGGTTGAATGGCAGAATAGACTCCATGTGCCAAATGGCCTAATTCTGCTCCTATGACTTATGAACTTATGAACCTTTCTCATTCACTTGCAACACATAGGGGCCAACCAACTAATTGTCTTTGGGAGTAGTATAAGGCTTTTACTTTACATAAAGAAATGTGCAAACTGGAGGAACAGCATTTCATATTCTGCTTAGGTAACATAATGGTTTGAACATTGCATTCTCCAATTTTCGGTAACAAACCTCCAAACACTCCCTCCAAACTTCCTGTTCTCCCTCTCTTCCCTGTGCCCCACCTGGATGCACACCTGTTCATCCCTTTCCGTTTCAATCACCAACGACCGACCACTTCCAACCTGTATTTCTTCCTTGGTCATCACAATTCATGCCTCTTCTATCCTCAGTTCTTATCTCACATTTTTTAGCTTTTCATCCCTGGCCTTTAGCAACCATCTAACCATGAACACCCTCACCCCCCCTCCCCTCACTTATATCCACTTATAGTTTTGGTTTAGTTTAGAAATACTGCGCGGAAACAGGGCCTTCGATCAACTAAGTCTGCATCACCCGATCAGCGTCATCCTGCACACTAGCACCATCCTACACACTCGGGATAATTTACAGAGGCCAATTAACCTGCAAACCTGCGTGCCTTTGGAATGTGGGAAGAAACCGGAGCACCCGGAGAAATCCCACGCGGTTACAGGGGGTCTGTTGTATGATTTTACCGTGTTGTATTGAAAACAAGGCATTTCACTGTACCTACAGTAGGTACATGTGAGAACAAAGCAGCATTGAATCATTTCTGAGGTTAACTGACATAAATTTGCACTTTGAGCAGTTTGAGCTAGAATGCTAATAAAGGATTCACTTGCTGCTCAACATAGCTGTCTGTCTAACTGTAACGCACATTTGAGTATTTTGAGTAAGTGGAGGAGCCATTTTAGGGAATTGCTGAGCAGTGACAATGTTAAAGAGATCTACTGATGCGTGTGTGGTTCTAACCAACAGAAGTGGAAAATGTGACATGTACTGGGTACCACAATGAATAGACTTAATTTAGAAACCATATCAGCCGTCTAAAAGATAAACGAGAGGACCGTTTAGCACCTCATAACGAGATAGTGTCTCTACTCTGAGCTCAATCACAAGTTCACAATTTCACAAGTTGTAGGAGTAGAATTAGGCCATTCGGCCCATTGAGTCCACTCCATCATTCATTCATGGCTAATCTCTGCCTCCTCACCCCAATCTCCTGACTTCTCCCCATAACCCTTGATATCCGTTCTAATCAAGAATTTGTCTATTTCTGCCTTAAAAATATCCCCTGACTTGGCCTCCACAGCCCTCTGTGGCAATGAATCCCACAGATTAACTACCCTCTGACTACAGAAGTTCCTCCTCACTTTCTTTCGAAACGAGCGCCCTTTAATTCTGTGGCTGTGACCTCTGGTCCAAGACTCTCCCACCAGTGAAAACATCCTTTCCACATCCACGCTACCTATGCCTTTCATTATTCTGTAAGTCACAGTCATACAGCACAGAAACAGCCCCTTCGGCCCAAACTGACCGAGATGCTCTTCTAAATTAATCCCATTTACAGGCGTTTGACCCATTTCCCTCTAGTTCTCCGATTAGTTCCACTGTCCCCCTGATTAATTTTACTGATTGTATGACTCGTTGCCACCTTTCCCTCCGCTAACAATGAATCATTCTATGTTTCTATGACCTGCTGAGTTACTCCAGCCCTAAGTGTCTTTATTTTTGTACACCAGGACCAGCATCTCCTTGTTTCTACATGACGTGTCAGCTTGGTCTTATTATAAAACACATACTGTAGCTCTGGGCCATCCCAGCCTGGCTCAATGTTATTTAGGTCAGGATGGAATGTTCACCTCAGTGTCCTCTGGTTTCCTTTTGTTTAATTTAGAGATACAGCGCGGAAACAGGCCCTTCGGCCCACCGAGTCCGTGCTGACCAGTGATCCCGCGCAACACTCCTATTCTATACACTAGGGCCAATTTACAATTTTCACTGAAGCCAATTAACTGACAAACCTGTAGGTCTTTGGAGTGTGAGAGGAAAATGGAACACCCGGTCAAAGGCTTTTTGGCCCACTGAGTCCATGCCAACTACTGAACGCCTGTTCAAACTAGTTCTATGTTATCCCACTGTAGGGACTCCCTACACGCTGGGGGCAGCTTGCAGAGGGCAATTAACCTAGAAGCCCACGTGTCTTTGGGAGCACCCAGAGAAAACCCACATGGTAACAGGGAGAACGTGCAAACTCCGTACAGACAGCACCCATAGTCAGGATCGAAGCTGGGTCTCTGGCACTGTGAGGTAACAACTCTACCGCTGCACCACTGTGCTGCCTGGACAGAGCTTGGAGATATCCTAGCCACTGAAGATCAGACTCGCAAGCCAAGAGAAATAATTTCCCTCTGTCCACCTCATCAGTGTCCCTTCACACCTCGTGCAAGCAGCAAGCTGATGCAACCAGCGATGACAGGCCACCAGTTTTAATCAGACAGGAGGCAGAGTCAATGCAGAAGTGTAAAGATTCATCAAGTGCGATGAGGTGTTTGTAATAGAACTTCAACCTCGGACTGAATCCTGTCTCCATGTTACTGAGCCACTGAGTTCCTTCAACAATCTGTTTCTTTCACTCTCTGCTATCTCTCCCAGGCAAAAATGTTACCCAATTGGACCGATTGTTTAAGAAAGAACTGCAGATGCTGGAAAAAACGAAGGTAGACAAAAAGCTGGAGAAACTCAGCAGGTGAGGCAGCATCTATGGAGCGAAGGAATAGGTGATGTTTCGAGTCAGTCTCGACCGGAAACGTCACCCATTCCTTCGCTCCATAGATGCTGCCTCACCCGCTGAGTTTCTCCAGCTTTTTGTCTACACCCATTGGACCAAAGTCCTTTTGCATTTCACTGTCTCTGCCTATAAAATCAAGGATCCCAAATAGTTATTTGTGGCCGCATCATTTTTTCCAGGGTGGAAATGTCCACCAATAAAGGGCGTAGCTGTAAGGTGAGAGGGGGGAAAGTTGAATGAGGTATAGTGGGGCGTGTTTGTTTTACACGGAGGGAGTGGGGGGCCTGGAATGCACTGCCAGGGGTGGCGGTGGAGGTAAGTAAGTAAGTTTATTGGCCAAGTATTCACATACAAGGAATTTGCCTCGGTGCTCCGCCCACAAGTAACAACATGACATACAGTGACAGTTACGAATGACTCCTTAAACACTAAACATTAATAATAATAAAACATTAATGATAAAACACCATTGATCAAGCATGTGAACCAACAAAGTACCAGATCAAAGGGAGGCTACAGATTTACATACAGGGGTACATACGATAGTGGCATTTAAGAGACGTTTAGATAGACGGATAGAAGTACAGAGATCAGTTCTGCTGGGAATCACGTTCGGCACAAACATTGTGGGCCGAAGGGCCCGTTCCTGTGCTGTACTGTGTTCTACTAATTGTGTACCTTCTCCTTACATTCGACCTCCCAACGTGCAACAACTCGCACTTGCTCAGATTAAACACCACTTGGCATTTCCCCACCCATGTCTGCAGCTGGTCCGAACCAATATTACTGCTCAGCTTGTTAACTGTAAATGGAGTGTAATGGAAATGTCAAAAGGCACTCGTGCAGGGAAGTACAAGTGCCTCTGGGTTTTTTTTAAACATTTGTTCCTTAATATCTGCTGCCAAGGTTATTTATACGCATTTTGATGTTCAAGGTCAGGCCTCACCTCCAGCGGAGTTGCTTGGCCCCGTGACTATTTTGTCAAATGCTTCATTTCAGTATGCAAGTTCTCGCTGGGAAATCCGACTGATGTGAATTATTAAATCGTAGAACTAATACTGAAATACTGAAAGAGTCCATTCGGCCCATTGTGTTTGATCCAGCCCCATCTGGGCTCATTGCATCCCGCAGGGCTCTCTACTAAATTCTCCAATTTAGACAACTAGCATTTTCTTTCTCTATGTAACAGAAGTGGATATTTATTCTGTTTTCATTCAATTTTGTTTTTCTTTTTGCACTTGTGTAATCCGCCCATACCCACAACACACATGCCTCTGATAAAGAAGCATAGTTGGGCGGCACGGTGGTGCAGCGGTAGAGTTGTTGCCTTACAGCGCCAGAGACCCGGGTTCGATCCTGATCTGGGGTGCTGTCTGTATGGAGTTTGTACGTTCTCCCTGTTACCACGTGGGTTTTGTCCGGGTGCTCCCAGTTTCCTCCCACATCCCAAAGGCATGTGGGTTTTTCAGTTAAGGGCCTGTCCCAGTTTCACGACCTAATTCACAACCTTTTTTACTCGTGGACATTTTTCATCAGGCTAGAAAAACGCCCCGACCTACACTGGTACCTACGACTAGCATCACGACCTACCTACGACCTAACTACGACCTCCAACGACCTCGTGTTGACCATGCTGCGAGTATGAGTCAAGGGCAAACTCGGCAGAGGTCGTGAATTAGGTTGTGAAAGTGGGACAGGCCCTTTAATTGGTCTCTGGAATTTGCCCCTAGTGTGTAGGGAGGGAGTGCATAAGACAGTGGGATAACATAAAACTAGTTTGAACAGGTGTTTGGTGGTCGGCATGGATTTGGTGGGTCGATAGGCCTGTTTCCATGCTCTATTGCTCTCTTTAACAAAAACATGCTTCTAATTTAACTGCTACAAAAAGTCATTTGGTCTCACCCTATCAGAGATATTCCACATCTTCAGTTCACCCCTCACATATTTACTTATTTTCCCAGTTCTGACAAAGTGTTTTAGACCTAAATTGTCAACGCTCTCTCTCTCCGCAGGTGCTGCCTGACCTCTTGTGCGTTTCCTGCAATTTCTGCTTTATCCCCGATCTTACCGTTTGGAGGTTGGTTGTTGATGGTGGATGGAATCACTGCATTGGAGAAGCGCCTTGACTTGCTCGGTCTGCTACCCATCACGACCCAGCCACGGAGCTGCTATTCAGTGTATTAAACTGGAGAGGCTGCAACATAAGGAAAACCAAGTGAGTATAGACAGTTCAGTGAGAAAGATGTGTAGGAAGGAACTGCAGGTGCTGGTTTGCACAGAAAATGGACACGAAATGCTGGAGTAACTGAGCGGGATAGGCAGCATCTCTGGTGAAAAGAATAGGTGATGATTTTCTGGAGAAAAGGAAAAGTCATCGTTCTTGGGGCATAGGCGCCGGCTCTGATTTATTCTGTACCTTTTCATACCTCTAGTTTCCCTCTTCCCTGGCTCTCAATCTGAAGAAGGTTCTCGGCCCAAATATTCACCTATTCCTTTTCTCCAGAGATGCTGCCTGACCTGCCGAGTTACTCCAGCATGTTGTGTCTATTTTCAATGTGAAGGATCTTCAAAGATGAAGCATGTTCACCACTATACTGCCTTGTATTAGTTATAAGGAGATGTTAGACAAAATTGGATTGATTTCCCTGGAACATCGGAGCTTGAAGTCCTTTCTCAACCTGAAATGGTAATTCAGTTTCTCTTTCCACAGATGCTGCCTGACCCTCTGTGTTTTTCTGCTTTTTGACATGTGGCGTTAGAGTCTTTCTTACTTTCTTTCTATTACTTAGCGAATGATTCAACACAGAATGGTTCTGCAATGAATTGTCCCCTGCAAAACACCAGCTGTGGTATTGTAGATGAACGGACACGTGTACAGGCAGCACGGTGGCACAGCGGTAGAATTGCTGCCTCACAGCGCCGGAGACCCGAGTTCGAATGGACGGGTGCTGT